>UCOK01015571.1:0-14173 GCA_900474325.1 Synergus umbraculus | reverse complement strand
TATATATATATATATATATATATATTAAATAGAACATAATTAATTTATATGCTATTATTTTAACAGCTGAGCATTAGTAAACTGATTACTGAGTAGGTCAGGTCTTAAATAAAAAGGAATGCGGAAGGATAGATCTGAGTACGGAAGGAAAGAACAAAAGAGGTACCGGGGGATGCTGATAACGCACTTTCGAGCGACCATAATAGGTTGTAACTTGATAATCTGAATAGCCCGCCTCTTGTAGTCGATAAATAATTAAATAATAAACTTTCGTTTTGGAAATTTATTCCATGCTTCGAGGTTCTCTCATTTAATGTATTGCCGATGCGTCGAGTCGGCAGCTCAGGTTACCGCTACCAATGACATCAAGAAAAGTCTTAGGTGTCGTTAACTTTAGGAATTAGGTTCTTCACTTGCAAAATTTGGCAACTTAGTTTCGCAGGTGAAAATTAAAAAGAATTTCAATAAAAGTTTGAGGGATTCAAAAAAAAAAAAATTTCTTGAGGTCTTGCACGTAACATGCGATTGAAAGTGATAGGCGTGGATGTGGATTTAAATGGGGATTGAAAAGGATAGACAGATATAGACAGAGATAGAATGAGATAGAGAAGTAGGGATTGTAAGAGATAAGCGAAAACGATGATTTACAAAGAGATAGAAAGATATAGATGGGGATGGACAAAAGATACAAAGAGATGTAGTAGTGGCAGAAAGAGATAGGCAGAAAGAGATAGGTGGAGATAGACAAGAGATAAAAAGGGATAGAAAAGAGGAGATTCAAAGAGATAAGCGTGAACGTGGATTCAAATAGAGATAGAGAGGGATGGAGAACTGAAGATTAAAAAGAGATAAAAGCGAATTAAGATTGAAAAGAAGATAGAAAGGGATATACAGGTATATGCAGTGGTAGAAAAAGTTAGAGAAGTGGAGATTGAAAGAGATAGGTGTTGATGTGGATTGAGATGGAAAGAGTAAGAGATAGGCGGAGATAGACAAGAGATAGAAAGATATAGGCGGAGATAGTCCAAAAAGATAGAAAGGGATAGAAATAAAGGGGAGATTTAAAGAGATAAACGTGGATATGGATTGACACGAAGATAGGAAGAGATAGGGAGGATAGGCTAGAGACAGAAAGGGATAAACAATCCTTATCCCTTTCTATCTTGGAAATAGAAGAAAATAGAAAGGGATAGGATTACTATCTCTTCACTTTCAGCTGGAGGATATGTAGGAGAGACCGGGGTTAGTTGGCTAATTTTTTACTTGACGATTTTCCGTAAAAACTTCTTTTAAATTAAAAACATTTCGGTACGCATGATATAAAACTGTATACTTTTGCCTAGCATTGAGAAGTTTTTAATTCACCTATGTTAAATATTGAAAAAATGAGAGATTATTTCTCACAGAGGTGAGTTGGCCAACTTGCCCCGATCGATAACGGGCGATAAGTGGGCGGTATAAGTTGACCAATTAGAGTAAAAATTAATACCATAAATAGTAATTTATAAAATAGTCATTATTAATTTATGTTTTTATTGAATCTCATTTCAAACGAAAGCTATATCATTTATAAAATATTTATGATTGTTTTAACATTTACTTCTTAGTTACTATAAATAAATCAAATTTTCTTAGCTCGTTTAGCAGAGAATGTTTTGTTGGTCGGAGCCACCCAAGTTGCAACTTGTCGTTTCGATGAAGCGGTTATTTTTAAGCACCTTGTGCTTTTCTTGTTTTTGTTTTCTTTTTTACATTGACCACTTTTCCCCGAAGAAAATTGATCAACTTACGGATATAGTTTGTAACAATTCCTCCTTATTGGCTGGTCCTTGTAGAGTGAGTGGATATTCTTATAGTAGACCTTATGCCCTCTCATAAGCTAGAATCGTGGGAGTGGGACGGTGCCTGAGGGAGGCAAGTAAATACACAATCGATTCAATAATAAAAAACAAAGTTTATTTAACCAAAGTAGAAAAATGAGAATAGTATAAGTTCACGGCTGCGGAAAGACTCGACACAATACTAAGTCTATTGGTAGTAAAGGCTCGATATAAACTAAGATAAGTTCATCGCAAACCGTGAGCACGATAAAATATCTCTAAGTTCAAATATAAATGTTTGAAGTTTGAAACAAAGATGAATCTCGAAGAAAAACCGAATTACAGAAGTTCCTACACGATCCTAAGAAGAAAAACCCTCTCCTGGCCCTGACTGAGTGTACATTGAAATGGTTAAAAAACCTTTATACTCTACAGAAAACCTATTTGTTCAGCCACGCACAACTGTTACCCCTTACAGGAGAGAGCAACGCAAAATTAAATTAAATAAATACCGCGACTCGCGCAAACTAACTGAACCGTGTGAAAATCCAATAAAACCTCCGATTCGCAACGAAACTAACAATGATGCTTGAAATTACTCTTTAGTTCGTACAATTGGTAATAGAGTACAATTTTAAGTCAATCTATGACGTCTTGGTCAAGTTACAGTCACTTTACCGTCAGTTACCGCTCGGTGAGAAGTTAACCGGTGAAATTACTATGCTTGTTCGAGACGGTCACGCTATGACGTCACGCAGTAAAGTTTCTTGTGTAGCGAAAGTTCTCGGTAATGTAGTAACCTTCTTTCTCCACCCTGCTAAGTTCCTCCAGCCTGGTACAGCGTACGAAGGAACTTAGCCTAACGCTGAGCGCGACGAAGCAGTTACACCCTGGTGTCGCGGCGATTTTGTCAAGTTTCCCCAGCCTGGATCAGCGTACGAAGTTTTCCTACCTTTTACTACCTGAGTAGATGCTGAAGTGTAGAGATGCTGAAGAGATCCTGGAGGATGGCTGCTTGGCTCCGAAGAAGATCTGCAGGTGCTGATTGGCCCTTGATGTGACATTAGAAATATGAACTCCGTGCTGTGTTCTTAGGAACCTGGCTATCGCTAGCCAGAAAAATGGAGTCACTTAAGAGCGTTGGGCCATGCCCAGCACGAGCTCGAGGGCGACTCGTGAACGAGTGACCGGCTGGGATCGAACGCTCGTCTTTTATTCTCTCGTGAAATTAAGTCGTTCGCGAGAAGACGGGGTTGTGCGCGCCTAGTGCAATCCGGCCGAATCATTTTTCGATCGATATTTTGATCGCTCTCTAGTATGCCAATAATCGTAGCTCAAGTAGTCTACGCTCAGGCGCTTTATCTTTGCTCTATGGTTTTTAGTAATTAAATGTATGGTTGCCTATATACAGGCGTATTTAAATGTATAACGGTATGCCATACCGTTACAAATTCCGAATAGTGGTTATGCTTGATTTTCTTGAAACTTCGTGTACTCATGTATTTTCATGCGTTGATTATGAAAATGATAGTGAAAGTTGGCGAAAATTTCAATTTAATGAGAAAAACCCCATAATATCATGGATTTTTGCGATTATCTCAGCTAAGATGCAAAATTAAAAAAAATGTTTAGAACAAAAGTTGTAGATCTCATCGAAATACATATTTTTTATTTCAAACATTTTTTCTGCGAGTGATAGTTTTCGAGAAAATCAAATATATCGATTTTTATTTATAAAAAAACCCATATACCATATATGGCTCTTCACATTCTAAATGGAAATCAATGTAAAAGAAAATTATTATAAAGATAATGGTAAAGGAAAATGGCAAAGGGAATGGTAAAGGGAAATGGTAAAGAGAAGTGGCAATGGAAATGGCAAAGGGAGTGGTAAAGGGAAATAGCAAAGCGAAATGGCAAAGGAAATGGCAAAAGGAATGGCAAAAGGAATGGTAAAGGTAAATGGCAAAAGAAATGGCAAAGGAAAATGGCAAAGGGAATGGTCAAGAGAATATGAAAGAGAAATAACAAAGGGATACGGCAAAAGGAATGGGAAAGAGAATGGTTAAGGGAAATGGCAAAAGGAATGTAGAGGGAATGGGAAAGAGAAGGGTCAAGGGAAATTGCAACGAGAGTGGCAAAGGGAATGGTAAAGGACATGGTAAAGGGAAATGGCAAAGGGAATGGCAAAAGCAAAGGTAAAGGGAATGGAAAATGCAATGTCAAAAAATGGTAAAATGGAATGGCAAACGGAATTACAAACCCGTGCAGAAATTTATACATGGCCTTGACAAGGGTCTCGCTAGTTTTGATGTGGCCCTAAACGGGTAAACTGGCAAGGCCCACACAAGGCTTGTAACGCTTTGGCAGACTATTACCCTACTTAGGGAAAACTGGCCAGGGCCTCGTAAGTTTACCCAAGCAATGCCCTAGTTAAACAAAAATTATTTTTATATTTTAATTAAATCTTTATTAATAGTAGGTAATAATAATAATAATAATAATAATAATAATAATAATAATATAATTACATAATATAATCGTTTTTTGTTTGCACGTTCTTGTACATATTGTACATATATACATACATTAAGGGAATAATATTGTGGCTGGACGTTGAGACACAATTTAAAGAGGGTTCCTCATGCACGTCAGGTCCAGATTAAATCTCGACGCAAAGGTGTCATCGGGGAATTTTTGTTGATTTCTTGTCTGTGATGAGGATGTAGATTCTTAATGATTCTTCTTTCCTCGCTTCGATTTAAAAACAGCCATCAATGCCTTTGGTTTTAAATTCTCGGTGTCAGATGATGAAGGTGAGATTTCGCCACGTCTCCTGCGTTTTGGTGGAGAAGGGACCTGATTCGTTGTTCTCAAATGGGATCCCTCAGGAATGACGACCACACTCTTCAAACGTGGAAGGTATTTTTGAGAATCTCGAGTAATCACCACACTCTTGAGGCGTTTGGTCCCTTTTTTTTCTCTTTTTTCAGGAGATGGTTCCAAGGAAGAAGCACTCAGGATCAAGACATCATTATTGTGGATGACTGTTGGTGATGGTGTTCTTAAAAGGGGTGCCTCGTACGAAGGAGAAATAGACTGGATCTCGTTGTGTTTTTCTACGTCGTAACTATTCGGAGAATTGTAATCTAGGGTTGATGTTTCGTCAATTGGTTTTTCTATTTCTGGAATTTTCGTGATATTCTGTTCCCCGGGGTCCTGATCAGTTACCCTAACCTTTCCATGATATTGGACATCGGATAAGATGTGAGGCATCTTACAGTTTTGAACGACGTAAGGTTGATCACTCAAACCGTCGGAGATGTCGTTGCACAATATTCTGTTTCTTGTCGGTTGCACTTCGATTTTCTGGTGAACGTCGGAACTTGGTGTTGAGGTCTCTTGTTGTGGAAACGGAATCGTAGGCAGAATGTTCCTATGACAAAGATAATCCCGCAGGTCGTCAAAAGAATTTATCTCTAACGAGGAAACCGAATCCCGAATATATCGGGATATATCGCGTACCGTGATTCGCATTCTGAATGTGAAACTCGAATGTTGTAGAGTCCGTTGAATTGTTGAGAGACAAGGAATGAGTGTTCTGCTCTAGAGCAGCTCTGCGTTTGGCAGAGCCTGTTCAGACGTTTTTTGTTGCGAGGCATAAGAGAGAATTTCCGCAAGAAACGTAAAAGGGAGTCACTGCACAATGTGGACAATCCGTACTGAAATATATGAATGCACACGACCTAAGTACATAAATACTCTGTGTGATTGGCGAAAGGTACACTGACACTCTGGGACACCCGCACGAAGCCAAAACTTTCACATTATAACTGTCTGCACTAATCAAAGAATTGGGAAGGGTAGATTCTGTCTGTAATTTTTGGTGACGTAATAACTGGTCCGGAACGTCTTTCTCCGATTTATCAGGTGTGTTGATCACAGACACTTTCTTTGACACTTTATGTAAATCCTGTGCGTGCGAATTTTGATGCTCTTCCGTATTCTTCACGAGTTTTCGGCTTGTCGTCGAGCTCTCAGTCTCCTTCGCAGATTGGGTCTACTTTGCTTCTTGGGTTTGGAAGACTACATAGGTTGTGGAAGAGACTGATGGAGGGAAAGGAATCCACGAAAACACTTGCGAATTCAATCAGTTGAGAGGAGGGACACCGGTCCTATTGAAAACCCAACGTGACACATACGAGGACCCTTGAAGGTCCTCATACATGCAACCTCCTCGGACACTCGAGTAGACACAGTGGAAATCTCATCGAAAACCCACCGTGACACACTCAAGGACCTAAGGAGGTCCTCCCAGATGCAACCTCCAGAGAAACTCGTACGGACACGATGGAAATCACAGGACACAATAACCCAAACTGCACAACACGATTACGGATTTCTTCTGCAAGACGAGGCGTGAATTGGTATAGTTGGACGATGTTACAACGATGGGATATTATATATAAAAAATGATAAAAGGCGATATACTCTTCAATTGCCTAGAGACTGAGAGCCACACGCACACTCGCGATAGCTTGTACCGGCAAGCTCAACACTTGCGGCGCGATACGTGTCAGGAGTTCCGGAGATGTTGCTCGTAGGCAGGCTCGAAGTATAACTGACGAGAGCTCGAGAGTTTTCTCGCCTCGTCGATGTAGTGGGGGGTTCAATAGTGGGGTGGCAGCGCGCGCATCTTCCCACCGTATGCAGAGGTGCGTGCGCCTCTTCGTCTCAGGGCCGTCTTTATTAACAAAATGTTTAGATTCCTATAAAAAGGAATCCATTCTAAAATTGACAGAATTTTGACAAAAGGAGTAGCAATATGAAATATTATAAAAAATAGGTTGTACGCTTGCGTGCGACAATATTTTGCAAGAAGGGAAAAAAAATTAAATCAATGCATATTATACTTCCATTAAATTAAGATAATTAATACAACGAATAAAAATTTTTTTTTTACATTGTGGAATTTGCGAAACCATCAGGACTCGAACGCAAGACGCGCGAGAAGAGCGGAATTAAAACTCGACGCTCTACCGACTGCGCCACGGAGGCTGATGAATTATTGTTACAAATTGGGCGTATTTAAATGTAAACCAGTCCTTGGTACTTTGGCACTTTTTAAATTGTCTATAAGTTTATTCATTTCTTATACAACGTTTTATTTGTTTATCAGCATTTATAGAAGTTATTAATTTTCTGAAAACGAAAATTATTAAAAATGATTTTTTTTTAATATAATCAGAAAATGTAGTTTAATATTAATTTTCGTAAAAAACTGTTTAAAGTTCAAAGAAATATATTCGTGAATGTCAAAAATATATTAGTTAACTTTCTAATGTATAAATATATACTTGTTTTAAATTTTTATAAAAAATTAAGTGTGGAAAACTTGGGAAATTCCTTATCTTTACCCGATGTATGGTTTGGACAAGGAAAACTCTTCAATACTATATTTAATTAACATCTATAAGTCGGTTTTATTTCACTCTTTTAAGGTCGGAATACCAATGTAAGATTGTTAATATTGAGGTATTACTACTATATCGTTGCCCCATTAATGCCTAATTATATTAAACTATTTTCTCTTAAAATGGAAATCCCGACCAGGGCCTCGTCAACACCCTATTTTAAATAGGGCTAAATGGGGCAATTTCTGCACGGGAAAGGAATGGTAAATGGAAATGCAAAGGGGATGGCAAAAGAAATGGTAAAGGGAATGTGAAAGAGAAACGTAAAGGGATATGGCAAAAGGAATAGCAAAGAGAAATGACAAAGGGATATGGCAAAAGGGAATGGTAAAGGGAATATTCAAGGGAATGGTAAAAGGAAATGGTAAATTGAATGCTAAAGGAAATGGTAAAGGGTGAGAAGCGTAAGTATAGGTACCAAACTAAAACGAATGGAGATATGATTGTAATCTTTCTATCATTGATTTTCTCGAAAACTCTCACTCGCAGAAAAAAGTATTTGAAACAAAAAATGTGTATTTTAATTAGATCTACAACTTTTGTTTGAAATATTTTTTTTAATTTTGCATATTAGCTGAGATAATCGCAAAAAACCATGATTTTATGGGGTTTTTATGCATAACCGCTATTCGGAACTTCACCCCAACTTACCTCGGCTATGTTTTATAAAATTAAATTGTTTCGTAGATTAAGAAACCCAAGCAATAAATCAATTGATATACTATATTTAGTTTTAACTATATTGATTATTTATTAAGTTGTAAAAAGAAACAATCGGAAAGTAAAAACTTTACTCGTCAAAAATAGTTTTTGAATAATATTTCTTATACGAGGCTGCGAGATACAATGAAATCACAGCGGAAACCTTTGCATAACTCAATACACTTGAACTATATAGGCGCGGTAGCGCTTTTAATATTCCCGTTGTTTAAAAAAAGAACCAACTTACCTCATTGGCCAACTATAGCCCCGGTTTCCCCTAAACCTATAGATTTTAATTCGCTGATTACGAAAATGATAGTGAAATTCGAGCAAATGAGTTGCATTCTTGAATTAAATCTTTTGAGTTCCGTAAAATATTTAGAAATATCATGAAATTTTTTTGAACTTATTTTATATGTTTAAAATTAAACACATAGTTCGAGATTTTCAGTTTATAGAAGTTTTAATGAAAGGATACTTTTTGATAGTAAATAAGAAATATTATATTTTAAAAATAAAATAATATATATTATATTAAAATATTATATAAATTATTATATTATAGTTTCAATTTTAACCAGAGGAAGAGATATGAGAACTACAAAATCTTCCACTTGAGGTTAGTGGAGCCACCACTAGGTATTCCTCAGAGCCTGTACTGACCCGCTGAGGGTATAGGGTCACCTTTATCCTTCCTTTATCCTTTCATTCTTGAGTAGTTCCAATTCTAACTCAACTTAGTGACCTTTGTAGGGTCCTCAACCTTTGCTCGTTTGGCCAGAATCTCCTATATCCGCTTAAAGTGATTTTAAATCTCTGAGTTTGTAAATCCAGCTGTCGTCATGTACTTTTTATGAAACAATAGAGTTTTTAAACTGAAATTGAAAAATGAAAGAACTGTGACACTAAGAATATTATTTTAGTTAGGGGAGAGTAGGGTAGTATCGATAAATTTCGAAAAAATTGACCGATTGGATCGGCCTTTGGTATATTCTTTTAGTGTCCTAAAATGAAGGTCAAGTTCGTTGGTCAACCATTTTGAATAAAAATTCAAAAAGTTGAAACATTTTGAAAATTTTTGAAACGTACTTTTTTTTAAATTTACAAATACTATGTACGGATATTCATAGTATACAAACATTGAAACGATTCATCCATCTGACTTTTTTTGATAAAAAAAATTGGGTCATGAGATTTTGAAAATTCAAAAAAACGGACGAAAATGTAAATTAAAAGCCAAACAATGCACAATATGTAAAAAAGTTTAGAGGTGAAAAATGTTTCTTTTTATATGCCCTATAGGATTGGTACAAGAAATTTTTGAATTTTGTTTAAAAATTTTTAATTCAAATTTTGAGACAAGTAATGGAAGATACAAAGAAAATTATAAGAAACAAAATTATTTGTCTTGAAAAGATCTACAAATTCTCCCTGAGTCATTTTTTAGTAAGATAGTTATTTTAGTTTTCGTTTTAATCGTGAAAAATAGTGCTAGAGCCGAGCGCGAAACGTGAGTTTTAAACTAAATATCGAGCGCGGAAATCAATATCAAAAACAAAACAAGTAATAAAAAAACGTAATACTGTGAACGAACGGAATTAATAAGATTATTATATTTTATACATATAATAATGATTATAATTTTACTTACTGGCTCGACTGCGCGCTTCGCGCGCGCCTTTCGTTTTCTCTACATGTTATAATTAATGATATTTTATTTCTTCTTTTCTAAAATTTATATAATTAAGATTTTTATATATTTTAAATACTTAAACATCTTTCAAAGAATAATACACATTTACAAAAAAATTTCCTAATTGTATAATCTAAATAATTACATACTACAACTAATATTATTTTTAAATAATAAGGGTGAACCTCCAATTTTCTTCCAGCTCCGTAAACTTTTGTATTAAAATTTTTGCTTTATTTTAATGATGAAATCATCAAAAAACCATAATTTTCATGGTTTCTTTAGTTTATCGCAGTTAATTTACAAAATTAACAAAAATTTTTCAACAAAAGTTGTATATCTCATAGGAATACACTTTTTTTTAAAACATTTTTTTCTGCAAATGATATTTTTCGACAAAATCAGATATATGTCGATTTCCATCGTATTTCCAATATCTCCATTGGTTTCGGTTTGTTACCCAATCACTCTATTCTCCTTTCCAAATACCCTTTACCATTCCTCTTTGCCGTTTCTCTTTACAATTCCCCTTTACCATTTACTTTTACCATTCCCCCCTGCCATTTCCCTTTACCACTCCCTTTGCCATTTCCCTTTACAGTTCCATTTAATATTTCCCTTTAATATTCCCTTTACAGTTCCTTTTAATATTTCTCTTTAACATTTCCATTTGCCATATCCTTTTACCATTTTTCTTTCCCATTCCTCTTTACTATTTCCATATAACATTTGCCTTTACCATTCCCTTTTCCATTCCCCTTTAATATCCCCTTTGCCCTTTTCCTTTACCATTCCCCTTTACCATTTCCCTTTACCATTCCCTTTATCATTCCCATTACCATTTCCCTTTACCATTGATATCCGCCAAAGTTGCCTTAGCAACTAAAACTTCTATTCTTATTTCTTTTCTTTAACTAGCTTGGACGTCCTAACCTCCACCTGTCAAATGACTTAGAAGAATTTTCCTCTTTAGGAAAAAGTTTCTAAAACTCACAGAAACGACTCTGCGCAACTATGCCGCGACGATCTCTCTTTAAGAATCTTGCCACCCATAGGAACAAATTGTCACTCCCATTCTTGAGAGATCTCTTCACCGTCCGCGCTCCTGATATATTTAAAAACTCACGCTCCCACTCTGGCGATACTCTGAGTATCTCCCGTATTTTAGCAAGAACCAATCCTCGATCTCGAAGGATTATGATTGGGTAAAGAATCCGTCGGCCTTAGTCTATAAGAATGAGTTCGAAAGCGCGGTAGAGTTAGTTCCCCCTGAGCCCTCATCAAATGTACCTCGCCATATGAAATAAACGAAGTTAGTACGAATTACTCAGCAATCTTTTTTCAGCACTACTTTTCCCTCTTTCCTTTTTCTTTGAATGCCTCGAATCCAGAAGAGAGTACGACATCATAAAAGGAGCCACAGCCGCGACTCAAGTTTCTCTCGACGGAGAGAGGATTCCCCCAGGAAAAGGATCCCAACTCAAATTCTCAAAAATCTTTGGTTCCGACCGCCAAACCCCCTGCTGGAGTATGAGTTGTTGGCACTTTGCTCAACCGGAGCGACTTATCGCGTTCACCAGGGATCCCCAACGGTAGTTCCGTTATTTTGGAATCCACGACCACCTGTTTTTTCCACAGACCCCGGAAATAGCTATTGTCAGTCCCCCACCAATGAGAACAATCAGGTGGAGAGAATCCCTGATCCTACGAGTGTCAACATCCCATACCTGGATCTGAGTCCGGGTCGCTACTCATGGTTCGATTCTCCCTCTACCCCTTCGAAGGAACCAGAGATAATTGTACCATGTACAGTATGTCGACAGTGGTGTCCAGAAGACCATTGCCTTCCAGCAGATTTAGCCTCTCTCATAGGAATAGAACCGGAGGATATTAAATCGACTCCTGAAAAAGAGAATAAAAACCCTTTCCACCCCGGGAAAACCATTATTGTACCGCGACGAAAACGACCTGTCATTCTCAGCGACGCTAACGCCTGTGACTACGAGATCACAGTGAGACATAGGATAAAGTAAACACAAATACCTTCCTAATTTTCCCATAACCAGCAAAAAACAATCGGTTCTTTTAAGAACCACCAATTATTTTAATGAGAGGCTTAAGTTCCCCGTAACAACCTTTCACCTGTTAACAAGTTAACCCTCTATCTATTATCACCATCCCCTTTACTATTTCGTTTTATCATTCCCTTTAGCATTTCCCTTTACCATTGCCCTTTGGCATTTCCCTTTACCATTCCCATTACCATTTCCATTTATCATTTTTCTTTGCCATTTTTCTTTACCATTTTTTTGACAACGTTATCATGTTCAAGATTTTATCAATTTTCAAAATTCAAATAGGTACTCATAATTTCGTAAATAAATATTTCTCATGAAATCAGTAAAAAGAACCAACCAGCTGGCTAAAACCCTCATGTAAAATAAGACATGAAGTATAACATTAAAAAAAGACAAACACGCACACGAATGCACGCGTTCGATTTTATATTTGAAAATAATAAATATCGTATGTAACTATTTTATGTTTTATATTGTTTAGTACAAAATTTTTATTAATTTTATTTTTCTTCACCTCTTTCCTTTATCGCCATTTTTATCTATAATATTAGCACTATAGGTGAAATATCTAAAACCTAATAGTGGCACGTAACTTCCCAACCCTTCTCAATTACGTGTCGGTAACATAATCTATTAACATATTTCAGCACAAAAGCATTAAAAAGGTTTAAAAAATTGTTACACAAGTGTATATATATATATATATTTTACGTTAATTATAATTAAAATTATTATTATTATATAAACTGTTAATTAAGTATTAATTTAATTGTGAAAATCTGCCCGCTTACGCGGGCAGATTCTCATACACACGTCGCGCTTCGCGCGCTTGCGCCCTTCGGGACGCTTGCTCCCTTCGGGACGCTTGCATGCTTCGCGCGCTTGCGACCGTCGCGACGTTTGCACCTATTTTTATTTAAATTACTACAAAATGGAATAGAATGTCAACGAAAACTAATTTACTCAAGGTTCTATCGACCTTAAGGAGCACATTCTCATCAGGGCACTCGCGCTTCGCGCTCGATATTTCATTTATACCTCGCGCTTCGCGCTCTCGGCTCTGTTTAACAATATTTTTCATGATTAAAACGAAAACTACTCATCCTATTGAAAAATGGCCAAAGGAGAACTTGTAGATCTTTTCAAGACCAATAACTATGTTTCTTATCATTTTCTCTGCATCTCGCGTTATTTGGCTCAAAATTTGAATTTTCGATTTTTTAAGGAAATTCAAAAAGTTGCTATTCCTATCATATAGGGTGCTCAAAAAGAAACATTTTTCATCTTTAGACTTTTTTTCATATCGTGCGTTATTTGGCTTCTAATTTAAGTTTTCTTTCATTTTTTTGGATTTTCAAAATGTTATAAGTCCTTCAATTTTTTTTTTATCCAAAAAAGTCATTAGGGAAAATTGTTCGACTTTTTGAGTACTACGAACATCCGTGCATAGAATTTGTAAATTAAAAAAAAAAGTGATTTCAAAAATTTTCTAAATGTGCCCACTTTTTCAATTTTTATCCAAAATGGCTGGCCAACGAACTTGACCTTTATTTTAGGACACTAAAAGAGTATACCAAAGGACAATCCAATCGGTCAATTCTTTCGAAAGTTATCGTGCTCACAAACTAAAATCTACAGACAGACAGACACACAGACAGACAGACAGACAGACACATTCGTAAAAACATGTTTTTTGGGTTCAGGGGGTCCCAAAACGTGGACATTTGATGAAAACTGGGGGGGTCAAATTTTACACAAATCTAATACATTCTCTCTGATGAGAATGTAATAAATTATGATTAACGAAACAAAATTTAAATTAGCGCGCGAACTTATCGATTGTTGAAAAGCACTATCGATACTTACGCAACAACGAATCAGATTGCCGCAAAGGGCGTTAGATTTTTCCGACTTCGACCTCATCATCTTTTTATAATAGGATTATTTTCTGTTTTCATTGTCCGTTAATTGTGGAAGTTTGATACAAGTTAAAATTCAATAATCAGCAATGAGAGTCAAGAAATGAGATTTATAGATTCAAAAAAAAATCTGCCCGCTTTGCTCGCAAAATTGAGCGCGCCTACGGCGCGCGGCGGACCAATATAGTTCGATCGTCGCGCTTCGCGCTCCGTGATGCGCGCTTCGCGCGCGGCGGACCAATATAGTTCTGTCGTCGCGCTTCGCGCTCCGATGTTTATGCACGTCGCGCTTCGCGTTCCGTGGTGCGCGCTTCGCGCGCTGGCGCCCTTCGGGCCGCTTATTTTTATTTAAGTTACTACAACAGGAATTGCAAACGAATACTAATTTACTTAAGGTTCTATCGACCTTAAGGAGCACATTCTCATCAGGGCACTCGCGCTTCGCGCTCGCCTCAAAAACGGAGTGGGGGGATCAAATTTTATACTA
>UCOK01015568.1:0-18355 GCA_900474325.1 Synergus umbraculus | reverse complement strand
AATCAAGATACTCGATTGTATCTGAGATTACTCCGGCGGAGCGAGGGTGTTCATAATGAACGAAAATGTTCCGGCGGAACGATAAGTTTGTCACGACGCGCGAGAGCTCTACACGGTATGGACGTCAAAAGTAGACTATATCCTCACTGAGCGGAGCCGTGCAGCGTAGATTTCTCGCGCATACATACGTCATCATTCTTTCGCTTGGTTGGCGGCAAACTCAAAAGTAGAATTGCGCTCTTCATTTACACAATTAAGCCTAGTTCACAGTTATTCATGTGACAACGGAACAAAGGCATTGAAATGTTAATGCCATTCTATGCGTACCAATCAACTCCTTCTTACCGGGTATAATAATGCGTGTGTCGCTTGGTGAAATTTTGAGATTGAGGGAAGGGATGGTTCGAATCGGTGGTGAAAATTATCATTAAAAATTTAAGAACGACGTGCGAAAATTTCTTTTTCTATAACTACATAATTAGACGCGCTGGAAAAGGCTATTTGAACGGGATAAATATTGGAATGTATTCAATATGTATTTCCTACTTTATTATGCATTATATATTATATTATATATTTATATTTTATGAAACAATAAAAACAAAATTCGAATTGTTTATTAAAATGTTTATAATAATATTAATTGTTAAAATATGGTGATTATTTGTTACAAGGATTATTCTGATGAGATATTTCAGCATTTTCAACAAAGAAAAAATTTGTTGTGCTATTGAGCATCCCATCCGTGTTTTTTGAATATAATTTATAATTTGTTTATAATAATTGGCTTCGAACTCAAACTAGTCATATATGTCATTTTTCGTTTTCACACATCTCGCTTCTTACTTCTTTCATTAATTTAATTTCTCCATCTCTCTTTTTCTTTCATTAATTTCTTTCTTGTCTCCCGTTCTTTAATTTCAGTTCCATGAAGGCATTCAGTGGCGGCTAACGGTCGATTATAATTGCGATTCTTCGTATAATTTTTATTAATACTCATTAATTGCAATGGTTTGTATAATTCAGTTAAGCCTGTTGCAGAATTTCACGAAAAAATGTAAACAAACTCAGAAAAATAGCAAAATCTGTGGAATGCTTTAAAATCCGCCATTGTGTCCACATCTTAGCCATACGCGGTGTTTGTGGCCGCAAAAATAATGTATTTGAAGTGTCGTTTTTTTTATCGATAATATTTGGCTTGTACGACAGGGGCTATCTGCTTATTTTTTGCAAAAAGAAATTTGTTTGGCTAAAACGGGAATTTTTACAAGTGTCGAGACGTGAGTTGAGGGGTGCGGGTGAGCAGTACTTACATTTTGCCAAGTCCCTGTCCAAGCAAAAAAGGCACAAAACTTCACTTCAAGAGTGCTTCACTCACTCAGAAAAATTTTGCGAATCTCGCTATGCACTGCAAAACCCGAGCACTTACGAAAATCGTGTAAAAAATAAGTTTTATAAATCGCGTACTAGAGCTGTATTATAGTTACTTGACTAGTTACTAGATCTGTCAGCTTTTTCGCAGCGACCTCAATTGACGATTACAACAAAGTATGGTCGGTAAGGCCGGTCACATACACTTTCGTATCATTATGTATGTATATGACCGGTCTTACCGACGATACTTCGAGTGCAGTTTGTAGTAATCGTCAATTGAGGTTGCTGCGAAAAAGCTGACAGGTCTAGTAACTATAGTCAAATAACTAGTACAGCTCTAGTACGCGATTTATAAAACCAGTGTCTCCAGATCGTAGGATTTTTCGGCTCCCACTCTACGACCCACAAGCTCATGCTATCTTTTTCTATCAATAGGTTCGTGACTGTTGCTAGAGAGAAAAAGCATGAGCTCGTACGAATAATATTTTATGCAAGTGCCGAAGTAATTTGTCGAATATATCAATTAAAAGTTCGGAAATTAACAATCATTTGGTAAACTAAAGTCATTGAAAATGTACGAATTGACTAATATGATAAAAATGTGTCAATGGTGGAGACAATTTTTTAAATTTTACCTTGTAATTTATGACTTTAATAATATAATTTTATATAATACATATATTAAAAGAAACTTTGTTGTTTTAAATTAGCATTTGATACCATTGAAGAGATTACTTTGTATTGTGAACGAAATGGCGTGTTTCTTGCTTTTTTTATTAACATTATTCGCATGTAATTTTAGATTTACAAATGCATTTAATTATTATAAATATTACATAGAATTTTATATTATTATGTTAAGAATTTATCGCTCCTTCGTCCTTATAAAAACTATTTTAATTTATATCAAAAATTAAAATATTTAAATTGAAATAAAGTATATTTATGATATTCTCTGACTGTTTGTCCTAATAGCGAGTAATAAGATTTATTATATGAGAATAAACTAAAAAAATATAATATAATGACATCTGAATAAGCATAAAGTTTAGTAAAAGTCCATCTTTTTTTTTAAACAATCTTGTTCTAAGATACATAATAAACTAGAAATATATATTTTAAATAATTAATTCTTAGTAGTTGATTTGTTTATGAAGAAAATATTTTGTCATTTGGACCAATTTGATCGGTACCATTTTTTTGAAAAAATAAGTAGTTTACCAACGAACGACTCACTCTCGACTCTCACACACACCCAAGTCTCATCAGTTACTTCTAATACCGAGGGCGCCGCTCACCGCACCTGACCCAGGGGCGGCTAAATTCAAACCCCACATAATTATGTCGAGTAGATTGACGGTTGGCGTTGTGAAAGTGAATACTATTTATTTAACAGTGTATAAGTGTATTTATATCTATTTAATAATTGTATTTATATATATTACATGGAGAAAAATGGATAGTCAAACTGATTATCTGGACTGTAAACTGTAGGACAGCTTTCTAAGATATTTAACCTGAAAATCTGGATATACAATCTGAACATTAGGATAATCGACTTTACTATCCCAGATATTCAGGTTGATATATCTTAGATGGCTGTCCTAAATTTGACTATCCAGTTTTCTCCGTGTATACATATGTGTATTTATATAAGTGTATTAATTTCCATTGTTAATAAGTTATAAAGGATATTGAAAATCAAAAAAACTTTTTTTTTAAACCAACAAAATATTTTGTTGGATTAACTAAAACATTTGGTTGTATCAACCAAACTTTATTAACCAAAAAATTTGGTTGAATCAACCAAACATTTGATTGACCCTATAGCAATGCATTTATTTGGTTGATTCAACCAAATTTTTTTTGAATCAACCAAAATTTTTTCTGAGTGTACTGTATGGACCCAGATTGCTCGTTTGAACAAAACCAGAAAGTGGCCCATTATATCCTACATTATAGCCGGACCAGATATGGCCCTTAGCTGTCGTACATCCTCGGCTACTGTGTTTGCTTTCACCACAACATAACCAAATCTGCCGCAAGTATTTACCAGGATGGTAAATACACTCCTCCACAAAAAGATAATCCCCGGTTTCTCTGTCCACGGGGAAGAAGAACGGACATCTTTTGCGCTTCCTTAATAAAGGACCTCCTGTTTCTTGTTGCACAAAACTCTGGTCTTGTCCAGGAATGAACTCCTGAGCATCTGGGTTCAAAATCGCGAACTCCTGATAAGGTAGTGGACCCGATACTCGAACACTTAACGGCTTAATGTCAACTCTTGCCCATTTAAAGCATTTTTAAAGTATTTAAATTCGGAAAAAAACGTATGAAGCTATTTGTAGTTGTAAAGATAAACATTCTTTGAACTATTTAAACAAGAAAATATAGATTTTTTAAACATTAACTTAAAAATATATATATTTAAAGATTGACTCATAAGGAGCAGTAGTCGAACGCGTTTTTGCCCCTGGGAGCAGTTGTCAAACAGGCAAGGACCCAGTAGGCGAACAGTGCAATCCGAATTAGAAAGAGGTTAGGAATGATAAGTTATTTACTTATCATATTTTAAAGTTAGAATTTAAACCAACAATTTCTAAAAAAAATCAATGAAAACCTATGTGTAAATTTCATTATACATAATTTAAAAATGGTATTAGATAAATGTAATGCTCAGTTGTGTGCATGTACTTTGAGAAAAAAAATCATAATTATATGTTGTCAATACCTTACTTTTTAAAAATCTATTGAAAATTACCGCGACGAACATAGGACAGAAAGATACCAATGATTGCCGTGATAATATTCAACTTTTATTGTAAAATTGCTACAGTGTTCAGTCTAAGGTTACTTAACATAAAATGAAACGGTATACCCGAACATCCCCCAAAATATATAAAAAACAATAAAAACATCTACTCACCTCTTTTTTCTTAATCATATTGCAATTATTGCACTTCCATTTAAACCATTTTAAATTGAAAAAAAAGACGTGATTGATGATGAAAATCGAAATACAATAACCTGTCTTTCTTAGCGCTATAGACACAAGGAACGAGGTAAATGCAAGTGATTCCTCGAATTTCCACGAACTTTTATTTTTTTCTAAACGATGGTACCACTTTTTCTTTTTTTTTTTTACATTTTAAATAATAACTTAAAATATTAAAGTATTTTATAAAATTTTTTGTGAAAACGATAAAAATGTATATCATTTTTTAAAATTAAATAACTCTGACAGTGTTCGACTATGGGGTACTGTTCGAGTATTGGGTCCACTACCTTATAGGGGATTGTTCTGTTTAAATACAAATGCACAATCACGAAATTGTTGAGAAACGCAAGAGAAGCCTGCATTCTGCAACTCTTCACTGCTAAGAGATACCTTTCCAACATTCTCTCCAGACTAAAGTCGCTCAAGAACTTTAAATTTCTTCGTTTGCGGCTAGGACAGTGAAGTAGGCAGGAAAGTGTGGTCCGGACAAACTCGTATTCTAGACAGGAACACTTCTCAGAGTGTGGATACGATTTCAGCCTCGCAGGTTCAACAGGCGCTGGAAAAAAAAAGAGATGCTGTTATTTCGAGTATACAAAATTTAAGCAAACATTTCTAATGCTATACATATTAAATAATAAGAGCGAATTGTTTCTTAAAATCTTTTGAATCTCTGGATTTTTTTCCAGTCTCTAAATAAAATATCATTGAACAGACGCTAAGTATAGGCCGCTTCAAAATTGAGTAATTTTCTGAACAATTTATTAAACTAAGAAAAATATAGTGATTGTTATTTGTGATAAAAGGTGTTAAAAAAATTCTTCTGTAATAGTCATTAAAAACAGATATTATATCCATTTCGCAAGTACGTTATATTGCAGCTTTTTTCGAAGTAAAGGGGTAATCTACAGTAAATAAAAATAAAAATGATTAATATACTATAAACATAATTGAATAAAAAAAGCAAGTACGTACCCAGTGGGACAATTGTATTAGAAACGCTTTTTGAACTTTCTAAAAAGTTTCCAGGAACTACCTCTACGTCCGATGTCCTAAAAACGTTCGAAAGACGCTTTTGGAGTATTTTGTGTATCCCTGAAAATATTGCTATACAATTCTACCTAGAGGAACGACAATAGACAACTTGATAAATGCAAGAAGAAGATGCGAACACCCTCAACATTTAAGAAAAAAGGTGCAAGTAAATTGTAAGATCCAAGACCTTGTATCCAATAATTTTTTTTTTTTTTAAATAAACTTTTATTTTTATTTGAATTCTGCCAACGTACATTAGTACATAGATTCTAACCTTTGAAAATGTTCTTATTTAATATGAAAACCAATATTTTTTAAACTATACTCATCTCCCGATCGAGGGCACCACTCGGGGGTCGAGTGTTGGAATTTCAAAGAAGATGAAATTCAAAACTCGACTGTTTGCCGGTTTTTTTTTATTAGTGTTGGTGTTGTGCCTAAAAAAATATGAAATACTTGAGTGCGTTTGACACTTCGTGTCACTCTTACGGGACTCGTCTGCTATGTCTGCATATGCTCCGTTCCAGAAAATGAATATTTTCTGACAAAATATTCATTTTCTCATCAAATTTGGAAGGGCATTTCATTTTTATATGACCCAGGACTACTCAGGACCCAACATATTTGGTAAGTTATCCCCACGTATCTCATAAAACCTTTTTCTAAATTAAATACGCTCACGCAGGATCGGACTTAGAATCATTTCCGAAAATTTCTATTTTCACGGATTTCCAAGTCCGTTTATTCAACGCCCTTACCGTAGGAATTAAACTCAGTTCAACATGTTTTAACACATCTCACAGCTAGCGAGGGAGTTTTTACTGGTGGACCGTCTGAGAAGTGATTCTCAGACGAGTCCACCGGAAGTACCCAACAACTCGCTCACACCATAGATATTTCCTTGTGTTTCTGCTCTTTCCACAGCTCATCCATGGAGATAAGACAAGGATTCTTCCCGAAGCAAAAACAACCCTCAAGGATAGACCTTTTCATTTCAATTATTTTTTTGTGCGCACGCGCGAAAAATAATTGACCTTCTTGTCAATTTTCGGCCCTGTTGCTCGCAAATGCATAGGAAATGCAGTGTTTTGATTAAAAAAATAAAGTTTTAAATGATATAGCGGAGTGTCTGTGAATAAAAATGAAAGAAGATAATACGAAGCCAATAATTGGAAAAAAAATTGTAGTTAGGGCGCATAAAAGCTGCTGCTACGGATTGTGCAAAAGTGGTAGTCGCAGTAAAGCTTACGTCGAACTGTGTAACTTTTATTTTATTTCTTTCCCTAAACCATGCCTAAAGTTCAGAAAAGGTGAAATTAATAATGCAAGTTTAACAGTTCACTTCAGAACTTGTGAAGCATGCAGGAAATGCAAGAAATGGGTGAAGTTGTGTGGACGTAAAGATTTCAAGTTTAGATCGATCAGGAACGTCACAAAACATACCTATATTTTGTGAAGCTGGAATGCATAGGCCAGATGTTATCTTCAGCATAGCATTCTAGACTTCCTAAAAATAGACTTTGTCTCCTTCTCCCTTACCCTAAGACCCTAAGATAAGATTGTAGTATGCATCCGGGGAACACGGGCCCTACGGATGCATGGGCCAGGCAGATCATTCCTTGTTTGACTTCTACGGCCTCAACTTCGGTTTCATTTAAAATAAAGTTCTCTGTCTTAATCCACGGACCTTTGACAGAATAAAAGTATAAAGTGACTTTCATTTAGACCGTCACAATAATTTTAGCGATCCTGCCAGGATACTTTTGACTGATACGTCTTTCAAAAAAGTATTCATAAGAACCAAACTATTATTCAAAAGTAATAATAAACAAAAATATATACCTATATATATATATATATATATATATATATATAGCAACAAACTGGGGTTAGCAACAAACAGCTGTAAATCCTCGAGGTGCGCGACATACAGCGGTAATACCCTCTGAAGAAGACGAGAGAAAGACTACAGGGATCCAGCTGGCCAATACGTCACCAGCCTTCTTCCGCTGTCACAAGGACCAAGGATTAATTCTCTACGGAGTCATCCAGCCTAGAAAGCAGCAAAAGTGACCCGGAGAAAATAACCAAGTAAGCACAAGTGGATAATTTAAGAATAAAATAAACAAAAAAAAAACAATTAGTTGTGAAAGGAGAGCTGAATGAAAAATCTCTAGACTTTTGATTCAGTATCCAGGGAACGTTGGTATACTCCTGGTGTTCCAGAGCACTGCCACCGTCAATAAAAATAAAAAACATACTCGAAGTTTCATCTGTACTTGTTGTAGCACGATTGGATGAAATCAGAGTTTAAAGGACGCAGTCCAAAATAGAGAAAGAAAAAAAAAAAAAAAAACGAAAATTGTAACGCGTACGCGACACACACCACCCGACACTCGTCAGCAAGTAAAATCCCAGATTAATACACATACACACACACAAAAACATAAATTACAAATTATCATCAGCAAGCATGGCTGAGGAAGTAAATTCAGAAATATTGAGTCTATTGAAAAACCTAACGGACAGAATGTCGAAAATGGAAGTGGCGATAAATAATCGCAAAACGGAAATAGAATCAATTGCTAGGAATTTAAATTTGGTCACCTCAGAATCCGAGGCTAGTAACCACAACAGAGAGCCTGAAAAACATTCTGAGAAGGATTCACAAGACGAGGAAGAAGAAGAAATCGAACCTAGACATTCAAGATCACGAAATGAAGGAAACATTCCAGTAACTGAAGCTATTCCCGCCAGAGATGCTGTTAAATTAATTAAAAATTTCAATGGACAAGATGACATGGGAGTAGAACCTTTCATCTCTCTGGTGAACAGGATAAGAATACAATGCACAAACCCAGGAATACTATTAGATTGGATTCTTGCCGAAAAGATTGAGGGAGAAGCCGAAAAGTCAATTCGCTTCCTATCAATTCGCTCTTATAACGATCTTTTTAGGGCTTTAAGAACTAACTTTGGTACAACAGGGTCTCTGGAAACATATCGCACTAAATTGTCACAGGTAGTGCAAGGAAACACAGAAAGCTCTCAAAGCTTTAATTGCAGGTTTAATCAAAGAATGCATGAATTATTGTACGCTGTAAAATCAAAAAATCCGAGCATAATTGAACGAAGGATTTGCATAAAAAATGAAGAACAAACAATCCTCGAAAAATACATAATGAACCTAAGAGAGGAACTTTCAGATAGAGTTTCCAGTAAAAATCCTAGTGATATCAGAGAGGCCCAACAAATGGCAATTCAGTCAGAAGTCTGGCTAGACGAACGAAGAAAAATTCGTCAGCCAAAAATTATAAATAAATTGCCACTAGCTACCCGTCCAAACCACCTTGCTACCCGTCAAAACCACCTTAAACCCTCATTCCAAATTCCAAGTTCACAGTCAAACATAAATAAATATCCTTCAATTAGCAATCCTCCAAACCATAGCATGCCTTTACAGGAAAGACTGCAGCTATTTTGCAGTCATTGCAAAAAGCCAGGACACACAGAAAATCAATGTTTTGCCAAAAACAAAAATTTTCGCTCACAAGCCTCGGGAAATCGACCTCCAAATCGCGTAAATGTTCTCCTTTCAGAGGACACGACCCAGGAGGAAACCACTCAAAGATGCGAAACAGAGGAGATAGAATATCCGCAATATCAGGAAGATTATATTCCATCAGAGGACGTCTACATGGAACAACAGGAATAATAAAACTGCTGGTAGATAGCGGCGCATCAATAAATATAATAAAAGAAAATCTGATTGGCCGAACACACGAAAAAATCCCACTAATCAAGGAATTTTCAATGGGAAATGACAAACATCGAACCAGCGAAGTCACGAAATTAAAGTTTCAAGGGAAGGAACACCTTTTTGTTATTGTACCAGAAAATTTCCCAATACCAGAAAATGGTATTATAGGCATACCTTTTTTACATTCTTATCAGTTTAACTTGTCCAATAAATACCTCCAGCTGGACGATAAGAGCTACTTCTTAGAAAGCGACGGTATTCTTATCCCAAAGAACACCGTAAAATTGATAACCATCGAAACGAGCAAACAGCAAGGGGACATTATCATAGAAGACCACGAACACATCCCAGATTCTATTTACAGAATTCGTGATTCTAAAGTTCAAATCCCCATCAGCAATAATTCAGGAACAGATTTGAAGCTAAGAGATGACCAAATAAACTATAAGTTTATCAATGTCACCCCAGAACGAGAAGAACGCATTAATTATGTTACTCAAGAAGAACTAAACGCGAGGTTAAAACTCTTAAATAAAAATCTAAGATTGGAACACATCGAAGATGTTTTTAAACCTGAGATAGAAAAGATAATCACGTCTTATCATGACATCTTCACACTACCTGGAGACCCACTACCTTCTACAGGTTTAACATCTCATAAAATCATCCTGAAAGAGGAAGGGAACATCAACGTACGTCAACCACGACATCCGGAATGTCACAAAGAAGAAATCTATAAACAGGTAAATGAAATGTTGACTAAAAGGATAATAGAAGAATCAGACTCACCTTTTAATTCACCACTTTGGGTGGTCCCAAAAAAACGTGACGCATCAGGAAAACAAAAATGGAGACTCGTCATTGACTTTAGAAAAATGAATGAGAAAACAGACCAAGATGCCTACCCGCTACCAGTAATCGATGACATCCTTGATCATCTAGGAAACGCGAAATTCTTCTCAGCCTTTGATCTGAGCTCCGGATTCCACCAAATTTCAATGGATGAGAACTCAAGAAAGTATACTGCTTTTTCTACGCCTGAAGGGCATTTCCATTATAATCGCATGCCATTTGGACTCAAGAACGCCCCAGCCACATTCCAGAGAATGATGGATACTGCTTTACGAGGCCTGATTGGAAAAAAATGCTTTGCATATCTAGACGATATTGTCGTTTTTGGAAACACCAGTCAGGAACATAATGAAAACCTGGTTATATTATTTGAAAGATTACGAGCCACGGGGTTAAAGTTACAACCCGATAAATGCGAGTTCCTCAGACCAGAACTCGAATATTTAGGGCATCTAATTACCGCAAACGGGATAAAACCAAACCCAAATAAATTATCAGCTGTAAAAAATTTTAAAAGGCCTGAGAAACAAAAAGATGTCATGTCTTTTCTTGGACTAGCTGGGTATTATAGAAAATTTATTAGGAACTTTTCAACAATAGCCAGACCGTTAACAGAGCTGACAAAGAAAGATACATCCTTTATCTGGACACAAGCGTGCGAGGAAAGTTTCCAGAAATTAAAAAATGCCCTTTGCTCAGCACCTGTCTTAGGATATCCAGACTTCAAAAAAATGTTCACACTGACAACCGACGCAAGCAATGTAGGATTGGGGGCAATTCTATCCCAAGGTGGCCACCCAGTTTGCTATGTATCGAGAACATTAAATAAAGCTGAGTTAAATTACGACACTAGTGAAAAAGAACTTCTAGCGATCGTTTGGGCAGTTAAACGACTGCATCAATATCTTTTAGGACGAAAGTTCATTATACAAACAGACCATCAGGCCCTGACATGGCTTTTCAACGTTAAAGATTCTTCTTCTAAGTTAATGAGGTGGAGATTGAGAATGGAAGGATATGATTATCAGATTGTTTATAAAAAAGGTAAAGAGAACACCGCGGCCGACGCGCTCTCTAGAATCCATCCTATTCAAGATAACGATCTTTCAGGAGAATCTCAGGAAAACCAAGCCACTAGTAAAAAAACTGACACCCCAGAAGCTAACGATACAGGAAAACTTGATTTTGACAATGCAACATCAGACGAAGATGATGAACCAATTGCTGAAAGACTGAGAAATCAAGAACCAAAAGATGAAAAAGAAATTCACCAAGAATATGCGGAATGGAAAAGAAATCGCATGCCCAGCAAATTAAAAATTAAGCCTGCAACTAATGGGAAGAACTGGATTAAAATTACAAAACAAAACATCTTTTCTATGCTAAGAATTCAACTACCGGATAAACAATTAAACGAAGGAGAAAGGCAGCATTTGCTGAGAGAAGCTCATGGAAACGTGACTACTGGTCACTTTGGAGAGAATAAGACCATTAAAAGGCTTCGAGAACAAACGTCGTGGGAAAATATGGAAAATGATGCAATCGACTTCGTTAAGAAATGCAAAGTATGCCAACAGGAAAAATTAACCCGAATTCGGCCAAAAGTTGAAGCAGTAATCCCAGAAATACCTACACAACCAAATGATAAGATAGCTATGGACATAGTTGGCCCACTACCGGAAACGATGTCTGGAAACAAGTATATCTTGTCCATTCAAGATGTGCTTACGAAATATATAATCCTCGTAGCACTAAAGGAAACAACGAGCGAAAGTATATTAACTAATCTTCTAGATCACTACATCTACATATTTTCTTCTCCAAAGCACATTTTAACGGACCAAGGCGCAAACTTTGTATCAGACCTGGTTCAGAAATTTGAGAACCTTTTCAGAATCAGACACATCAAAACAACTGCTTTCCATCCACAAAGTAACGGAGCCCTAGAAAGAACTCACGGAACGATCAAAGAACTACTCAAAACATACATGGCCGATAATGAGACTGAGTGGGACCAAAACTTGAACTTGGTATGCCTAGCATTTAACAGTGCAGTTCACGAGAGTACGGGGTTAACCCCTTTTGAAATGACTTTCGGTAGAAAACCCAATTTACCCTCAATTTTAGCAACAACTACATCACTCACACATCAAGAACTATTGGATATCTGGAAAAGAAGACATGAGAAATATTTAGAAAGAGGAAAGAGTGCGATTCTGAAAACACAGGAACGATTAAAGAAATACCAAGATGCTAAGATTATTGTCAGCAACCCTCTCTTTGAACCAGGAGATTTAGTGCTTCTTCATAACGATAGCAAAGAATCAAAAATGGAAACCGAATGGCTTGGGCCCTATGTGATATGTAAACGTGTCCGCGTTTCCGATTTCGAAATAATGCACAATAATAAACATTACACGGTTCACGCTAATAGATTAAAGCCCTATTACCATTAAAACTCAATAGTTCATTTCACCTTTTCTAGAATGCATTTGATATGGATACTGCTGACATTTGCTTACACCGCATCTGCCAATGTTACCCTGACACCTTTAGACGGCTCCACTATATACATTGAAAATCTTGGTACCGCAAAAATCTACCATACTACCTGGCGACTCATTTCATCTGTCGATACACAAAACATAGATACAAGATTTGAACAAATTAATCTTCTATCTAAATCAGTGTCCGAACGTTGCAAATCGTGTCTGGAAGAATTTGAACTGGAAACATTGAAGTCTAGGGTCGAACGGTTGAATTCGCGAAGATTGTTACTAAATCAATTACTTGGGAAAAACAGATATAAAATGGGAGCTTTTCATTTTATCGGAAGTATATCTAAAGCCCTTTTTGGAACATTATCAGTCTGCCCAGAATCAAACCAAGATAATCAGAACAATATTGAATTCAGCGGCACACGATGTAGATACTTTGTTTTTAAAAAATAGAAATATCATAGATAATTATAACAAATTAGCAAATAAAAGTAATGAAAACACAGCGAATATAGTAATGGCCAATGAGATAACAATTCTTACAATTGTCATATCGGAATTAAGCGAGGACATATCATTATTAATTAACGCAATTAATGACGGGAAACACGTAATAATGATTCCTAATAAAGAGGAAATTGTACAAATTAATTGTGACAGTTCTAATTACGAGAAGTCAATTAGCAAAGTAACATTGATTAAAGCCCTAGATAATTGTGTAATACATACCGACTACAATATTGTAAAACTAAGCAAATCAAAAATCAAGACGCAAAATTTCTCATATCGAAAAAACGTTACGATTCCGTTTTCTAAGTCCGATCTCAATCTTGTTAGAACCGAATTTTTGCCGTTGAAAGGACAAATAAATGATCAGGAATTAAAATCAGCAGGAAAATCGCTAGACGAAATAGAAACTGTTTTAGATAAGTTACACAGTATTAGGCGATCTCATTCTTGGAAAGAAAAGGCGACGAACATTTTATCTTATTTAGGATACATTTCACTAGCCCTTATCTTATTCTTCACCTTCTATAAATGCGAAATCTTTGATCTAATGCGAAAATGTCTTCCGAAAATCTGCATTAATTTTTGTTGTACTACTAATCAGATAAATAACGAAATGCCATCACACGTAGTCACCTATGTACCTGCGAGTGCCCCCTCAATAGATTTACAGAGTAAGCTAGATGATAAACCAATTAAATTTAGAAGAAAATAATATGTAAGCTTAATGAATTCCATGAGTAATTCACTCTAACAGGGGAGGTGTGAAGCTGGAATGCATAGGCCAGATGTTATCTTCAGCATAGCATTCTAGACTTCCTAAAAATAGACTTTGTCTCCTTCTCCCTTACCCTAAGACCCTAAGATAAGATTGTAGTATGCATCCGGGGAACACGGGCCCTACGGATGCATGGGCCAGGCAGATCATTCCTTGTTTGACTGCTACGGCCTCAACTTCGGTTTCATTTTAAATAAAGTTCTCTGTCTTAATCCACGGACCTTTGACAGAATAAAAGTATAAAGTGACTTTCATTTAGACCGTCACAATTTGTTCTTTACACTTCATTGGAGAATCTGGACCTACAGAAGAGCATCCAGATCCGATAGAATGTCGGCCGAAAATTATAAAAAAGGTAAGAATATTATAAGAATGTAGTAGAAAAATGTAGATTGTGTTGTAACCGTTCTAACCTAAAAATACTTTGTGGTTATGAAACGTCAGTACATGCAAACATTCACTACCTGTGAAAATAATTACTAATTAAGTTTAAATTTATTCAATAATAATAATTATTATTGTTCCACCCACCTTTCTTGCATTCCACTTAATTTTCCTAACAAAAGAACAGAGTTCATGCTTTATTTACCTTTCCTCCTATAAGTGTTTTGAGTCGATGGAAATTGTGTTTTGTAACTATTATTAATATGATTTATCAGTGTATTGTGAGAAAAAATGATTCTACTAAATAAACCTATAAAATTTGCATACAAAATTTATTAGAAAAATATTTCTATTTTACTGTAATCCAAAAAAGTAATCATTAAAATATCAAATTGGTTAATACGATTTAGGGAAGAATGTTTATAGAAATTTGCTTTTGTAACCGAAAATGTGTTCTTCAGAAAGTTACTTTGAAGGGTAAAGGAACCAATTATCGATAGTGCATAAATTGTCAAATATCAAAATATATTTTTTAGGAGGGACAGTGAATTGTGATAAAAAAAATATTACATTATTTTCAAATATTGCAGGTAATTTAAGGGCCAGAATTTAAAAAAAACCGTTATGTTTGGAAGATAAATTCATTATTTATATTTAATTGCAACTATAGTGATTACGATGCAAAGTAAAAAAAGAACTGATGCAAAATAAATTTAAAATTTCTGAATTAAATTTTATTACAATTATTTTTTTTTAATTTTGAAAGTTGTAAGAACGTTACTTTGTAATAATAAGGACTGCAAAGTTTGTTGTTGCCTGTTTCCTTGACAATTGGTTGTTTTAATCTGTATATATATTTTTATGTCTGTTTTCAGTTTTCCGAATATTTCCTTTTTCCAGGGAGTGAAAAAGGCTAGAACGAGCTTAGAGAAAAAGTACCAACATTTCTCACTGAAGCCTGAGGAATTTACTTCAAGTACAGGGAACAGTTGCTTCGTTGGAGAAGAGAAGAGCGAAAAAACGAATTCAGCTGATGTTGAATTCAAAGAAGTCGAAGCATTCTGTGATCCTGAGTCAACTTTTTCTTCTGAGATGAAGGGCGCGAAGATGGAATCTCAGAGTAATAAGAGGGAACAGTTTTTCTCTTCTGCAGGAACACAAACAGATCTTGAGACTTTTCGAGATCTTAAAGGGATGGAATCTGAAACCGACGCTAAGGAAATCATTTCTGTTTCTGTAGGAACGCAAACAGATTTCGAGGAGATAGAATCTCAAAATACGACGAAAGTACCTAAAAAAAGATCTGCAGGCATTCAGACATCGAAACGTTTGATCGAGCCATTTGTCATTCAAGAATCATTGAGAAATCCCTGTTCGATGTGTAAAGACCTCATTCAAGAAAATTCAATATCTCCAGCCCAGCGATTCGAAGATTCTTTACGAAACGATAAGGATAAATGTATTTTTTATACAGGTTTACATTTTAAGTACAATATGGCTATAATGAACTTTATCGGTGATGTTGCTAATAATTTAAATTACTGAGGTTCTAACCGTAAAAGCAATGTTAACGAAAAAGGCAAAGCGAGACGTAAATTCACGCCTTTGCAGGAATTAATTCTCGTTCTTACTCGCTTAAGATGTGGGTTACTAATCGAAGACATGTCATACCGGTTTGAAGTTAGTGTTGGGCTATTAAGTTCTATAAATATTACATGGATCCAATGTTTGTATCTGCATTTTTCAGGTAAATTGAGGTCAAAAATGTTTGCCAGTCGGAAGCAGGTAGCAAAATATTTACCAAAAATATTTAAAAATTTTAAAAACCTTCGAGTAATTTTAAACTGTACTGAATTCTTTTGCGAGGCACCCGCGAATTTTGAGCATCAAGGAAATTTGTATTCACAGTATAAAGGTCATACGACATTTAAAGTTTTACTGGGATGTACTCCGAACGGTGCCATAAGTTTTCTTTCTGACGTTTATGAAGGGGCAATTTCAGATCGCAACATCGTCATTAAATAAAAATTTGTAGATCTTTTACATCCCGGCAACGTTGTTTTTGCAGATAGAGGGTTTATTATCGAAGACCTTGTTCAAAGTGTAGGCGCATCACTGAATATACCACCATTCCTTAGACAAAGAAATCGTTTCACAGCATAAGAAGAAATCGCAACGAAGAAAATTGCTAAAGAACGCATTTATGTTGAACATGCAGTGGGTAGGCTAAAGCAGTTTCGCATTTTGCAGAAAACTATTCCATTAAGTATGAGAGGAATAATATCGCAATTAGTATTTGTTTGCGCATGTCTTGTAAATTTTCAAGAACCAATTGTATATGACGAGGAATAAGTTAAATTATTTTTATTGAGGGGGTCGTCTCATGTGACAGCGTTTTTCTTACACTTTTTTATGAATTTTTTGTGACGATTAATACAGGCCAAATTGTCTGGTTTTTTTAGGTATATTTACGAACTATTCAACAGTCATTATAAATTTTTTTACGTTAAAATGTACAGTCAAATCGACTGTAGACATCTGGATTGACATCCGTGTCAAAGAAGTTTGGGACTGCTCAACACGATTCCAGCTGTTCTATTGATCTGAAGTTAAAAAATCACCGACCGGTTTAATTGGTAGATCTCTGTAGGATTAATCAATTTTTAACTAGAATTGTGCGCACAGAGCGAGAAAATATCTTAAGATTACTTTTAAATATTATTTATTAATATTTACAAATATTATTAATATTATCAAACGTTCGTTTGTCTCTCACCTTATTTGTATTGTAAATTAATAGAGAAATAAAACAATCTTTTGTAATGTTTGTTCTTTTATTCTTTACCTAAAGGTAATTCAGCGAAAGAGATAGGTTCCGATTGTTAAAAGTAATATGTATTTCTTTTTTTAAATTTACAAAGCAGGCACTACAATGAAGGGCATTATGACTATGTTGTTGCTATGTCCAACTAGAAGTTCTACATTTGTGTTAGGTCCAATAATTTATTGGCTACATTTTCATTTAAATATGTGCAACATCGCGACTTACTGTCAACATTGCTCCAAACTTGCACGAGTTTACATTGCTTGTCCTTTTAATACTTTCGAAACGCTGAATCAGTCGATGTAGCGTTTAGTGTAATAAATATTTAAATATTCATCTTAAATTTAATATCACATGGCTTTAATATCATACGACTTTAATATCACACGAAATTCATGACTTTCTTCTAATAATTCTTTAAATTATTACAATTTTTAAAATATATGTAACCTTATTAAAAATAATATTGCAAAATTCAATTTGCTTCGCCTTGTGCTATACTTTATAATCGAGAAGTCAGTCCTGAAACGAAAAATCAAATGGTATTAATTCCCTTGGTACACGCATTTCGAAATACTCTGGAACTAAAATATTTCTGTGGAACTGCATAGCAGCATCGGAAACTTTTTTGGCAAATGGATAATCTAAATTTATCCTCTGAACGTGAAAATCAAGAGGCGTCCAAATCATAAAATCACACCACGTACGTTCCGTTATTATCATTTGCGTCTGGATCTGACAGTAATCATAATTTTTTTCTTTCAAAATGATACGTGGTGAGCTCCCGTACCACGAAACACGAAGAACCGAAACTACCAAATTAGAAAATGTCCCCCGAAGTCCGGGTATAGTTCCAAGTTCGTCACGTGGCCGGGGAGACACAACACAACTACACTTAATTGGAACTTGCACACACAAACACTGAAAAGTGAATCCAGCGAATAAGAAAAAAAATTAAAAGGAGAAATTTCACTTATAAAAATTTATTCACACGAAATTTAAAGATCAAAAATACACTGCGAACTTTGAGTCGAGTAACCTTTGGTAACCGATTGTGAAGGTCAGGAGAAAACGTCTGACGCTTCGAAGGCCCAAAGATTGATTGACTTTTCCTGGGGAGTTTTTCCGCTGCTCGCAGGCAGCCTCCCCGCGAAGACGCTTTTCTGCTCGGAGAGAGGGTAAGGCCCGATCGCTGATTGGATCTATTAGCGCGTGGGAGGAGGTAATCTTCCCGGTAGAAGGGCGAACCATCCACGGCCGCCTGCCGTCTCTCTGAGCGTCGAGCGTTCTAAGTTTAAACCTATGTTAAAAAAAAGGAATCCTAAAGCCTAAGATTAGTAACAAG
>UCOK01015556.1:0-14762 GCA_900474325.1 Synergus umbraculus | reverse complement strand
TAAACGCGCTTCACGGTCACTTCCCCGCTTCTTCTATTACGAATTTCCCCTGACCGTTGCTACTTTCACAGAATTCAAACTTTTCTAACGCTTCCCTCGCGTCACTTTTCAATTTATACGACTTTTCATTAACTTCGCGAACTTTTACCCCTTTTCGGGTTTTTCCTAAACACTTTACACTGTTTTCCCCACGGCTTTTTTAACACTTTTACGGTTTCGAGTTCTCACTTTCCTACCCGAGCAACGCGAAACTTTAATCCTTTTTGGTTCACTTTAAATTTTGCCTAACCAAAGACAAGGGAAAATTATTCGACGAAGGTTGCACTTTTTTCTTTTTTCACTTTCCTAGCTCTGAAAAGCGAAAAGACATACCGCGGAAAAATACTAGCAATTCTCTATACAATTTTATACTCTCCAACAATGACATATATTTTTAACTTCACTAATTCTTCCCCCCCAGGCAGTTTTGAGGATTGTGGGTTTCTTTGTTGGGCGCCAAGTATAATCGGGATTTGATTATGCAGTTATTGGGAGGAAAAGGGGAAAGGAACTGCCATATGGGGCGAGAAGAAATAATGCCAGAATTATTAACGAATGTGGAACACTTTATTTACCGTAACTCCTGCACGAAATCCCAAAAAAGTACAGAAGTGGAATCGTTGTCATCACTAGTATTCTCAACAGCTGAGATAACGGCGTGCGCTCACTACCACGTCCCAAGAGAAAGAAAGCGAGGTGGCCGACCGACGATGCGCAGCACCGCTGCTCGCCGGTTCGGGCCCCGCCCCCAAGCCTGCACTCAGGCAACCAAAGTAACAGCCATGTTACAGTTTTTTTGTCTTACTAAGTGAGTTTTTCATTTCTTTTTCTTCCAATATTAAATTGGCTTTATCTTTGGTTAAAGTTTCTTTTTTAAATACTTCTTCGGTTATTTTACATTTAATACTTTTAATTTCAGTTTCTATTGCCGTTTGATTTTCCTTAAATTGCTTATTTTTCAATTGAATACACAAAAGTTTTTCTTGAGCCTTATATTGCTTAAGCTTTAAATCTGATTGCTTTATTTCATCTTGTAATTGCAGTTTCTTTGGCCGAATATTTTTGAGGTTTTCTTCTAACTCTGTTTTAATTTTCTTATTTTGCATAATTTTAGATTTTCTCTGAGATTTTAACCTCTCTTCTTCTTTCTTTTTCTCTGCTGTAAAATTCCACAAATTTCTCCAAGCTGAACCAGTGGCAACAGGAGGGTAAATTGGTTTATTTTCATTATTAGGATAATATAAATTTATGCATATTTAAATGTAAATAAATAAAACACTACTCACTGTTATTTTTTTGTACAGTAGTTGCACAATCGCTGCATGCCTTGTTAATTAAAGTATTTTTTATTACAAATTTCCATGAGTGGAAGAGTTACACTTGATTGAGAATTCTCCAAACAAGCTGCAAAAATAAAAAAATGTTAGTGTCAATTTAAATGTTATGATTTTGTTTAATGGTATAAAAATGAAAATCTCTTACGTTCAGAAACTGCTCTATTTATTTGAAGACTACTTTTTTTTGTCTTAGAGCTAAACAACCAGAATACTTAAACGAAGGCTTATATCCTATGGATATATGTAGAGGCTGTTCACAATTGATATTCGAAGCCTTTGTCGAAGAAGTTTCAACATCGACGTCTATAGTCTTCGTTGAAGGAATGTCAAAAGCATCAATACTGTATTGACGGTCGTTAACATGTTCCGAAAATTCCATTTTAGATTCATCGCATCTTAACTCCATAGCAATATTCACATTTTCAAAATTTATGCTTGTATTTGCACTTTCAAACTTTTCATCGCTAGTTCTTTCTGAAAAGCTGTCACTAGGACCAGCTACAATCAACTTCCTATTACCACATAGTTCCTCAGACAGTGAACAGCCCTCGTTTACAAGTTCTTCTGAAATACTGATGCTGTCACCCTGATCTCCAGGATCAGGATCTGCTTCACTCTGATCTGAAATCCTGGGTACACTTTGTTGACATCTGAGCCAAAATTTGTATAATTCTTTGAATTCAAGTGATCCAGTCCACTCGATTGAATCATCATGGTTTTTAAATTGTGTCAAAATTTCGTGATCTAAATGCAATTCGAAGAAAGAGTTGTTTTGGTCTGGTGTGCTAGGTACTCCAACATTTGGTTCACATGTCTGATCTTTTTGTACTTCTACTTCTGTATCAATTTGCAATAGCTTGCTATAGTCGATAGCATGTTCAGAAAATAGACTAAGCCCACATCGCTTGAATCCGTTTCAAAGAATTTTCCCTAAATCTAGAGAATTTAGTGCACTTTTGAGTACTCCCGCAAAATGAACTTTTGTTAAAAGAGCACCATCATTTTCTATTCTCCACTTACGTATTGCATCTCTATATTTAGTCTTCAGTGGATGAAAAAGTGATATATCCATCTGTTGAATAATGTGAGTAGCATTCGGATACAATGCTACCAATTCAATTTTATGATCAACGCAGAAATCACTTAAAGGCTTAGTAATGGGGGAACAGTGGCCATCTACGTATACGATCACAGGAAATTCAATCTCATTTTTTACACACCATGGATAGAACACACTGGTCATATACATATAGAATGTTTCACTGACCATCCAACCAATTTCACTCTTTCCGATTACAAACTCATCTGGAAAGTTTTTAGCAACGAGTGGTGGAATTCTTTCATTGTCATAAATTACCATAGTTGGAAGCAACTGACCAGCAGCGTTACCACCTATGAGAGCTGTATAACATTCTTTATCGTTGCCACTCATATTATGTTCAACTTTGTCTCCTTTGCGTACCAAAACTTTCTTAACTTTGGGGCATAGAAAGAAAGCTGACTCGTCCAGATTATAAATTCTATTTGGACTGATGTTGAGAAGACCCAAAGGTTCCAGATCTTTTCTCACTGCACCAAACCACCATCGTAAACTCTTTTCCGTAATTTTGGCCCTTGATTTAGTTGTTTTGACATATGCGCTCAGATATTTGGAAAACCAGCATTGCTAGCTCTGAATATCCAGTCAACCAATTCTCGCTCTTCTTCTACAGTGAAAACAGTAGCTGACCCTTTTTTTACATTTAATGAATAAGTACCTTTCACTCTTGAATGTAATGTAGCGACAGGTACATTATAAGATTTACTGGCAGTTCTTATTGACTGGCTAGTTTTGACAGCTTCTACAGCTTTTTTTCCGTCAGCTATTGTATAATTCCTTTTTTGGGCACTATTTCGTTTTTTCTAAAAAAAATCAATAAAAACCTACGTGTAAATTTTATTATACATAATTTAAAAATGGTATTAGATAAATGTAATGTTCAGTTGTGCGCATGTACTTTGAGAAAAAAAATCATAATTATATGTTGTCAATACCTTACTCTTTAAAAATCTATTGAAAATTACCACGACGAACATAGGACAGAAAGATACCAATGATTTCCGTGATAATATTCAACTTTTATTGTAAAATTGCTTGTTTACGCGTAGGGTAGAATCATCTAACCTTAACGGTTTGGACGACTTAGTTCTGACTTTATGAATTATTTGATTATTTTACACTAAATAATATTCCTTTTATACTTAAGAAATTTGATCCGTTTAATTTATCTCATAAAGCGCTAGGTCTTTGAATGAGTCCGTTTGGCTGTAATATTAATTTATGAAATGAGAACAATGTATAAATTATCTTTTTTGAAATAAAAACACTACCCATTTTTTGTAAGGGAAAAGCCTCGAAGGCACTAAGGAATGAATTCCAAGAGAAATTTTCTTTGGAAGAAAATTGAGGATACAAAACAAAAACTAAAAAATTGTTGATTGTTGGTCACGTTAGCGTTGGCATCACTCGCGAACCGGGCCCGATAATGAAATGAATAAGAAAGTTAAATTCCGTTCCAAATGAATGAGGAGATTAACTCCGTTCCAAAATGAATGAGGAGATTAACTCCGTTCCAAAATGAATGAGGAGGTTAACTCCGTTCCAGGACACGCGAGAGCTCTACACGGACCAAAGTGTCTTAAAAAAACTGTATGAGGCCTACGCACGAGTAAGCTAGGTTGCCGGAACGGACCGAGGCCAACGTCAACGCTGGAGTGCCGGACTCTCCCGCGCACTCATTTGAATCTTAACTAAACTTAAATATTCGCGCTAAAACTAATATCACAGATTAAGTACGAGAGTTAATTTGGTATCGTGATCACCCGAAACTATATCAATTATAGAAAGCTTTATTCTGTTGTTACGCGTCGTAACATTGCTACAGTATTACAGTGTTCGATCTTAGGTTACTTAACATAAAATATACCCGAACACCCCCTAAAATATATAAAGCTGGCTGTGAATTCGATCTCTGGTGTTTCATTTAACTATATTTATATTTTTTTGTGCTCATTTTTGAGCACTTTGCTTCCTCATTATGAGAATATTGCAAATAAATTTGCTTCCTCATAGAGGAAGCATTAACGATTTTCAAAATTAAAAATAATCATAATTTTCTTAAAATTCTATAAAATTCATTAATCATACAGGTCAATCGATTCGTTTCGACGCAAGGAATCTTTCTTTCCCTTACATAAGCTTTGAATTTTCATTATTTGAGAAGTTACAGTCGAAAAATCAACTGTACAAAAATTCAAAATCTACATAAAAATTTTAAAATTCAATAATTTGAAAAATCCTTTGGAACGTTTTGAGATATTGGTGGTGCCAATATACCCTACAAATTTCATCAAATTATCTACAACTGTCTTCAAGTTAATAGGGCGACAAAAAATGGAGACATCCACACACACACACACACGGACAATTTATTAGAATGTTGTATTAGACATTTATCACGTGAGGAAAGATTAATTAAACGATTTTAAAAATATTAGGAAATGTATCGAAACAAAGCTTCCCCTTCCAGGAAGCAAAACAATAAGAACATATACTCACCTCTTTTTTCTTAACGTGATTCCTCGAATTGCCACGAACTTTTATATTTTTCTGAACGATGGCACAACTTTTTTTTTTACATTTTAAATAGTAACTTAAAATATTTAAATATTTTATAAAATTTTTTGTGAAAATGATAAAAATGTATAACATTTTTAAAAATTAAATAACTCTGACAGTGTTCGACTATCGGGTACTATTCGAGTATCGGGTCCACTACCTTATATCCCTGTTATTAAAAAAGTTACATTGTTTTGGTTATTTTGTTATAATATAATATTTGTTATATATTTTGTTATTTGTTATATTTTTTTGGTTATTTATAACCAAAAAGTTATATCCCTGGCCCGGCGGAACGTTCATCACTTTCCTTTTCTCGCTAACAGAAATGCATGAGAGTGAGAAATCGGGCCTATATATTTCTCAAATATATTTATAAATTTTAGTTTAATAATCGGTTAACATATTAGGTTATAATAACTAGGTTAATATAATCAATTGTCAATATATAAATCAATATTTCGAGGTTATGAAATAAATTTTTTTTTAATTTAGTAATTAATTTAATTTAATAATTAAAATAATTAATAATTAATCATAAAAATACTTATATTGATTTGTCTTCATGGTTAAAATTCGAAATCTCCTCATCGGAGATAAATTCTTAAGTAGAAGATGTCATCGTAATTTTTAGATTACTGTAAGTTCGTTTGAGGGAGGTTATTTGAAGTAGCGTCGGACCGTCGGTTCCCTCGGTTCCCTCTAACGCTTCACCATCATCTGAGCACAATATTGAAATAAACCGTAAACTTATACGTGAACTGCCACGTAACAGCAAGAGAGGCTTAGTTTACGATTGTGCTTTGGCCTTATATTATTATATTATATTGATGAAAATCAATTTAAATTCGCGCCTGGAGTGGCCTAATCCCTAAAAAAATTCACAAAAATCTACAAAATCATTAATCTCTTGAAATTTATGTTAAAATTCGTGAAAATCTTTAAAAATTCCTCTAAACCTCTTGAAGTTTCTTAACATTTCATTAGAAATCCATGAAATCCTTATCAATTTTTAAATATTTTAAATTCCATAAAATATTTTTAAAATCAGAAAAATCTCTTGAAATTCTTTAAAATTAGAAATCTCATAAAATTTAATGAAATCCTTAAAAATGAGATGACTTTTAAAAATCATTAAAACCTCTTGAATTCTTTTAACATTACTGGAAATTACATGATAAAATTTAAGTTCCCTTAAAATCCTTTAAGATTACCAGAAACTTTTCGAAATTTGAAATTCTACCAGATTTAAAATTCTACCAGATTTAAAATTCTGAAAACTTTTTTAAATCTCAAATTCTACAAAAATTTTCAAAATCATTCCGAACCAATCCGAAAATTTTCGAATCATTCCAGAATTTGTGTCCGAACCAAACAGTTGTATTCCGTTCTAATCCGAAGGATGTTCCTTTTTAATCAGTGTCTCAACTCTAAATTCAATCCGAAGCTTACCTTTTAATCATTTTTAATCCGTGGCCCCTATTCCGAATGAATCCGAAATATATCCGAATACACTTTTTAATCCATAATTCCAATCCAAATGAATCCTAACACACTTTTCAATCCGTACGTCTAATCCAATTGAATCCGAAACTAAACCGATCTCACATTTCAATCCGAAAGGTCAATCCAAATGAATCCGAGCCTCATCAAAAAAGATTTTTTAATCCTTTTTAATCCTTTCCAATCCGTCAGTCTCTACAAAGTTGAATCCGAATGAATCCGACTTTAAACCGAATGAATCCGATACCAAACCGAATGAATCGGATTCTAATCCGAACAAAGTTTCAATCCTTTTCAATCCGATTTTCAATACGAATGAATCCGATAAAATTCCGAAATACTTTCAATCCTTTTCAATCCGTACCAACAAAAATTTCAGTCCGAATTAATCCGATATTCAACCGTACACACTTTTCAATGCGTTATCCCAATCCGAATTAATCCGAAATCAATCCGAACGAATTTTAATCCTTTTCTATCCGTAGTTCTAAACTGAAGTTACCGTTCAATCCTTTTCAATCCGTGCCCTCAATCCTAATTAATCCGAAATCTATGCGAACTACTTTCAATCCTTTCTAATCCGTAGCTTTAATTAGAATGAATCCGAAATCAATCCGAACTTATTTTCTATCCTTTCCAATTCGAATGAATCCTGAAAAGTTGTGACTAATCACTTAAAAATAAAATTTATATTTAAAAAAATGTAAGTGCAAATATGTCACTGAACAGCATCCTTCACTTTAGATTGGAATCCTTGCTTCGACCTCGGATTAGATCGGATTCATTCGGATTGAAATCCTTCCTTAAACCTCGGAGAGTCGAACACTTTCAGAGTTATTTAATTTTAAAAATTATAGGTTATTGTATTTTGATTTTCATCATCAATTACGTCTTTTTTTCAATTTCAAATGGTTTAAATGGAAGTGCAATTATAATATGGTTAAGAAAAAAGAGATGAGTAAATGTTTTTATTGTTTTTTATATATTTTGGGGGGTGTTCGGGTATACCGTCTCATTTTATGTTAAGTAACCTAAGACCGAACACTGTAGCAATTTTACAATAAAAGTTGAATATTATCACGACAATCATTGGCATCTTTCTGTCCTATGTTCGTCGTGGTAATTTTCAATAGATTTTTAAAGAGTAAGGTATTGACAACATATAATTATGATTTTTTTTCTCAAAGTACATGCGCACAACTAAACATTACATTTATCTAATACCATTTTTAAATTATGTATAATGAAATTTACACATTCGGATTGCAATATTCGACTACTGGGTCCTTGCCTGTTCGACAACTTCTCCCAGGGGCAAAAACGCGTTCGACTACTGCTCCTTATGAGTCAATCTTTAAATATATATATTTTTTAAGTTAATGTTTAAAAAATCTATATTTTCTTGTTTAAATAGTTGGAAGAATGTTTATATTTATAATTAAAAATAGCTTCATACGTTTTTTCCGAATTTAAATACTTTAAAAATGCTTTTAAATGGGCAAGAGTTGACACTAAGCCGTTAAGTGTTCGAGTATGGAGTCCACTACCTTAACAGGCTACATCGATATGATCTATGGTATAAGAATATTAAAAACGCCACAAGGACATGTTCTTAAATTTGTTCTAAACAATGGATCGAATTCAAGAATTCGCATATTAATTTAGGGTACTGCTCAAGCTTTAAAATACGAGCCTGTGATTTCATTAAATAAGGCAAATATTTTATTTTTCTTTAATAATTTTCTTTAATGTTCATGTTTATAATATAATATGTTCCTCTAACCTTTGATTTGTTTGCTAATATGCAAAATTAAAAAAAATGTTTCAAGCAAAAGTAGTAGATCTCATTGAAATACACATTTTTTGTTGCAAACATTTTTTTCTGCGAGTGATAGTTTTCGAGAAAATCAATGATACAAAGATTACAATCATATCTCCATTCATTTTGGTTTGGTACCTAATATACTTACGCTTTTCAACCTTTACCATTCCTTTTGCCATTTCCATTTGCCATTCCCTTTGCCATTACCCTTTGGCATCTCTCTTTCCTATTCACTTTACCACTCCCCTTTGTTATTCACTTTGCGATTTCCCTTTGCCATTTCCCTTTACCACTTCCTTTGCCATTTCTATTGCCATTTCTCTTTACCATTACCTCTGCCATTCCCTTTGCCATTTCCCTTTACCATTCCCTTTGCCATTCCCTTTGCCACTTCCCTTTACCATTCCCTTTGCCATTCCTTTTACCATTCCATTTTCCATTTTCCTTTACCATTCTCTTTACCATTCCTCTTGCCATTTCCCCTTACCATTCCCTTTGTCACTCCCTTTGCCATTTCTCTTTACCATTCCCTCTGACACTCTCTTTGCCATTTCCCTTTACCACTCCCTTTACAATTTCCCTTTGCCATTTCACTTTACCATTCTCTTTATAATAATTTTCTTTTACATTGATTTCCATTTAGAATTTAAGGAGCCATGGCAGGGTGTCTACTCAAATCCTGAAAAAAAATTCCCTAGACCCTACAATTTTGCCCTAGCCTAGGGTAAATGTGTGAAATTTTGAATGAACAAATGATGGCAGATTTTTGTTGGAGGTTAAAAAGAGATGTTATAAGTATAAGAAAAAGACCAAAACAAAAGCTCCGTTAAGCCTCAAGTTTTGCACATTTATGCACTTTTTCCCCTAGGCTAGGGGAATTGTCAGGTAATTAACAAAACTTCTAAATTCAAATTTGCACTAAAAGCGACCCGAAATTTGTAGGAACGACGTTGTTCCATTAACTTTTACGAGGATAAATATAACTGCATCGGAACCTGAAAATTCTAAAATTCACACATTTACCGTAGGCTAGGGGAAAATTGTAGGGTATAGGGAAGATTTTGAGGCCGGATTCGGATTCAGCAGGTCGAAATCTGTAAGGGTAACATAGTCAGATGAAAAGTACAGAACATTTATTTTTTTGTGTCCATGTGTTATTTAAATTTAGAAAAAATATAAAGGGTGATAAAAGAGTGAAATCGCACATGTGGAACGTTCTTTTACAAATCGTATAGATTTGGACGAAAAATGACCAACTCATTTCGATTCAGCTAAAACTTTTTTTATATGTTCTTTATGCAAAAAGAAAGATACGTATTCGTGGATTGTTTTTTGAGAATTTGGTGATTTTTGAAGACTATTTAAAAAAAATTCAGAATTCCGGTTCTCTTTAAGCTAGAGACTTTTTTTCATTTTATAGGTAAAAGAACAAGCTTTAATAAATAAAAATACTTCAAAGGAAAAATATTAACAAATTCAAATTGTTATAAAAAACTGCAATTTTTTAATCGATTTTTAACAATTGCCCCACCCATGAATCAAGTTCCTAGTATTTTTATCGTATTCTACGTTAAATTTCCTTTAGAAAACGATTTTTTGATCGTTGGACAAATAATTAGTACTGCCCGAAAAAATTTAATTTATCTAACGCGGCACGTCATACCGGCGCGCGGATCACATTGCACGGCCAATTTTCTTGTTTCATATCGTTTTTCTCTGAAATATAAATAATTATTACATATATTTTGAATTAAATAATCTTATTTATTAGCTAAGATGAATTTATTCAAAGGTAAAGAAATAAATAAATAAAAAAAAATAAATAAAGAACATCACTGTTGATAATTTATTTATTTATTTATTAATATTAAATAATTACATAATTTTATTAATTTTAATTATTTTATTAATTAATAAATTAATTTTATTTATTAATTTATTTCTTCAATTTTGAATAAAATCATCTTCGCTAATAAATAAGATTATTTAATTCAAAATATATGTAATAACACAGGCACACAAAAAAAGCGTCTTCTTACATAAAGGTGACCTGTATACCCTTGTGTGTTTACGGCACGCTGAGTCCGAATCTGATGTCTGTTTACCCCTACCACGTCATAATTTAGGTCAATTGAAGGTCAAATCGCCAAAAAAAAAAATTTCTTTCAAATGACCACTATTGCCAACATTTTTGGGGTCCCTGAATTCGAATCCGAGGTCCACTTGACCCTATCGAATCACGATCAAGGTCAACTCAAAGTCAAACCGATAAATATTGCAAAAAATGGATTTTTGATTACAGATTCGGAAAGACCGGGAAATTTCATGTCCAGATATGGTATTATCAAATTTTTTTAATCAAGATCTCATAGGTCAATCAGAGGTTATTTTCGTTGTTATATATAAAGTTTTCTTCGTATTGAAAATTAAAGAAAATATAGTTACGTGAGTCCCATAATGATACGTTTTTAGGGTCTCTGAATCCGAATCCGAGGTCCAATTGACCCTGTCGAATCACTATCAAGGTCTACTCAAGGTCAAACCGGTAAATATTGCAAAAAATGGATTTTGGACTCCAGATTCGGAAATGGCGAGAAATTTTACGTCCAGATATAAAAGCATAAAAAATTAATTAAACAAAGAACTCTGAAGTTTTTAATTTTGTGATAGGTCTATGATAGGTCACTCTTTCTTCTTTTATAACGCATTCTTTTGTCTTCAAAAGATCTGTGAAGAGGATTTTTATTTCTATTCAAAGAGTCTGGCTGTTTTGACCTTTTAAGCGACTAGCAAACATCTGCCATCATATCTAGTACCCCTTTTCCTTGATAGCGACGTTCCATTTCCTTAATATCCTGGTGAAATCGCTCACCTTGTTCTTCGCTATAGTCTCCGAGATTTTCTGGAAAGTGATCAAGATGAGAATGTAGGAAATGTAACTTTAAGTTCATTAAGCAGCCTCAATTTTTGAAACTTTGCTACAAATCTTCAACTAAAGACTCGTAATCATCACTCTTCTGATTTCCCAAGAAATTCTTTGTGACCTTTTTGAAACTTGACCATGCAGCCATCTCTTTAGGATTCATTTCTATGACAAATTTTTCGCCTCTAAATAAAGTTCGAAATTGAGAACCATCAAAGATACCTTCTTTCAATTTAGCATCACTGATTTCTGGAAATTTCTTTCCCAAATATTAAAAACAGTTGCCATCTTTGTCCAAGGCTTTGACAAACTGTTTGATTAGACCAAGTTTGATGTGAAGAGGCGGAAACAAAATCTTTGGAGGATCTAGTAATGGGTCACATATTATATTTTTGGATCCGGGATGGAAATCTTCTCGCTTTTGCCAATATTTTTGTTCATAATGTTTCCTTCTATCTCTGCTATCCCAAAGACACAAAAAACGGATTTTTTGTAAAACCTGCTTGTTGTCCCAAAATCAGAGTATGTTTGCTAGTCGCTTAAAAGGTCAAAACAGCCAGACTCTTTGAAAAGAAAAGGAAATCCTCTTCACAGATTTTTTGAGGAAAAAAGAGGGCGCTACAAAAGAAAAAAAGAGTGACGTATCATAGATCTATCACAAAAGTAAGAAGTTCAGAGTTCTTTGTTTAATTAATTTTTTTATACTTTTATATATTGTCGCTCCAAGAAAGGTGAAAAAAATACAAAAAGAATTTGAAAATTGAAAAAAAATATTTTAATTTCAAAACTGAAAGAAAAAATTTTTTATATTATATCTGGACGTAAAATTTCTTGTCCTTTCCGAATCTGCAGTTTATTATGGTCTCACGTAACCATATTTACTTTAATTTTCAATACCAGGGAAACTTTATATATAACAACGTAAACAACCTATATAATACCTATGAGGTCTTGATTAAAAAAATTTGATAATACCATATCAGGACGTGAAATTTCCCGCTCTTTCCGAATCTGCATTGCAAAATACATTTTTTGCAACATTTATCGGTTTGACCTTGATAGTGATTCGACAGGGTCAATTGGACCTCGGATTCGGATTCAGAGACCCTAAAAACGTATCATTATGGACTCACGTAACTATATTTTCTTTAATTTTCAATACGAAGAAAACTTTATATATAACAACGAAAATAAACTCTGATTGACCTATGAGATCTTGAATAAAAAAATTTGATAATACCATATCTGGACATGAAATTTCCCGGTCTTTACGAATCTGTAATCAAAAATCCATTTTTTGCAATATTTATCGGTTTGACTTTGAGTTGACCTTGATCGTGATTCGATAGGGTCAAGTGGACCTCGGATTCGAATTCAAGGACCCCAAAAATGTTGGCAATAGTGGTCATTTCAAAGAAAATTTTTTTTTTGGCGATTTGACCTTCAATTGACCTAAATTATGACGTGGTGGGGGTAAACGGACATCAGATTCGGACTCAGCGTGCCGTAAACACACAAGGGTATATAGGTCACCTTTCTGTAACAAGACGTTTTTTTTGTGTGCCTGTGTAATTATTTGTATTTCAGAGAAAAACGATATGAGACAAGAAAATGGGCCGTGCAATGTGACCCGCGCTCCGGTATGACGTGCCGCGTTAGATAAATTAAATTTTTTCGGGCAGTACTAACTATTTGTCCAACGATTAAAAAATCGTTTTCTAAAGGAAATTTAACGTAGAATACGATAAAAATACTAAGAACTTGATTCATGGGTCGGGCAATTGTTAAAAGTCGATTTAAAAATTTCAATTGTTTATAACAATTTGAATTTGTTAATATTTTTCCTTTTAAGGGCATGTGTTACTTACCAAATGAGCAAGTTTTTAAACCCGGGTTTTTTATACAATTTTTACATTTTCAAAAAAATTTGAGTCAACATCCGTTCGTGTTCACGTTCTTGATGGATGTTCACTATAATTTTTTTGAAAATGTACAAATTGTAGAAAAAAAACCGGGTTTAAAAACTTGCTCATATGGTAAGTAACATATGCCCTTAAGTATTTTTTTTTAAAGCTCGTTCTTTTACCTTTAAAATGAAAAAAAATAAAGTTTCTAGCTCAAAGTGAACCGGAGTTATGAATTTTTAAAAAATAGTCTTCAAGCCAAAAATCACCAAATTCTCAAGTTTTCAATCTTTTCTATTAAAAAAAAAAAAAATCCTCGAATACGTATCTTTATTTTTGCATAAAGAACTCGAAAAAAAAATTTTAGTTGAATCAAAAATGGGTCGGTTAATTCTCTGTTCGATTTGTAAAAGGACGTCCCATGTATGTAAAAAAATTTTTATTTAATGCGTTATACGTTATAAACGTATCAATAAGAAATTATTAAATAATTAACACGGTCAAACTATTATTAATTAAATTCTCTTCGTTTACAAACGAAACAACGTTGTTGTTTATTATAAAATAAAATATTTTCCACAGAATGTTATAATTTTAATAACATTTATTTTTTAACCGACTTTTCATTTTATATGTCCTTATCGTATGATTTATCTTTAATTCAAGAAAATAATTTTCTTAATTCTTGAAAATTTTGATGTATGAATAATTAATAAAAAATTACAATATTATAATATTGTAAATATTAAATATTGCGTAATATTTTTGTCATAAACTGGAGCATTTAATCTTTTTCGAGGGTATGTATTGGTTTAAGAAATATATAAAACTTTTTGATTAAGTTTCTGCAAAATAAAATACGATAAAATAGTTGTTATTAAAAGAAAGTTGGATTTTCACGTTTTTTCCTATACATTTATGTCATTTTCAGCTCAGAGTGACACAGGACTCCAATTTTTACCATTTGTAATTAAATTATATTATAATTATATAAATTATATTATATTATAATATAATATAATGCCACGGTTTTATTCAGAGTAATATGTTTTCCAGTTCTTGTAAATATTATTTGTGTTACAAAAATAAAAAGAAAAACTTACTACACTCGAAAAAATTCCCTGACATTTCCAGGTTTTCCAGGTTTTCCAGGGTGGGTAAACACCCTGATCTTGGTATATGGGTTTTTTTATAAATAAAAATCGATGTTTGATTTTCTGAGATCTACACGGAGAAAAAGGTTTAGTTAAGCCAACGAGGATTCTAGTAGGCCCTACTAGACAGTGTAGTTAAATATGAACCAACAAGCTGTCTAGTTGCGCGCACTACACAGTTCAGTTAGATTTTGTCTGGTTAGGCGCACAACGCGTCGGGTGCGAGTTACTAGACAACTAGTACCGCCAACGTTAGTCAAGGTTTTCTTGGGTAGTAGGGCTAACTAGCTGTCTAGTAAAAGTGACCGAACATTTAGTTAGGCTTACGTTCCTATCTTTGGTAACTTAACTAGATGTCTGCTAAAATTTTATGTATAATATTAATAATTATAATATTATATATTATTTATATAGAATATTAT
>UCOK01015553.1:13314-41377 GCA_900474325.1 Synergus umbraculus | reverse complement strand
ACACTATACAACACTCTATAACATTCTACAACATTCTACAACACTCTACAATGTTGTAGAACATTATGGAACCTTAAAGAGGAATTTGGAACATTCAACAAATTTCTACAACATTATAAAACATTGTACCACAATTAACAACATTCTATATCATTCAAAAACAACTCACAACATTTTACAATACGTTATAACATTGTAGAACATTATACAATATTAAAGAAGAGTTTGGAACATTTTACAACTTTCTACAACATTTTGCTATATTTTAAAATACTATAAAATGTTGTACCAAATTCGGCAACATTGTAGAACATTCAAAAACATTATACAACATTCTGCAATGTTTTTAAACACTCTATAATATTGTAGAACATTATAGAATACTAAAGACGACTTTACAACACTATACAACACTCTATAACATTCTACAACATTCTACAACACTCTACAATGTTGTAGAACATTATGGAACCTTAAAGAGGAATTTGGAACATTCAACAAATTTCTACAACATTATAAAACATTGTACCACAATTAACAACATTCTATATCATTCAAAAACAACTCACAACATTCTACAATACGTCTCAACATTGTAGAACATTATACAATGTTGAAGAAGAGTTTAGAACATTTTAAAAATTTCTACAACATTTTGCTATATTTTAAAACACTATAAAATGTTGTACCACATTCGACAACATTCTATACATTCAAAAACATTATACAACACTCTACAACATTTTACAACATTTTACAACATTCTACAACATTCTTCAACACTCTAAAATGTTGTAGAATATTATGGAACCTTAAAGAAGAATTTAGAACAATCAACAAATTTCTACAATATTATACAACACTATACCACATTTGACAACATTTTACAACATTTTTAAATGTCCTAAAACATTGTACTACATTGTACAACATTCTATAACTTTAAAAAACATTCTTAAACATTCTGAAACATGTTTAAAACCTGTAAACACTCTATAACATTGTAGAACATTATAGAACATTGTAGAATGTTAAAGAAGTCCTTAAAACATTTTACAACATTCTGCAATGTTTTTAAAACACTCTATAATATTGTAGAACATTATAGAATACTAAAGACGACTTTACAACACTATACAACACTCTATAACATTCTACAACACTCTACAACATTCTACAACATTCTACAACACTCTACAATGTTATAGAACATTATGGAACCTTAAAGAAGACACTATACCACATTTGACAACATTTTATAACATTCAAAAATATTTTACAACATTTTGCAATGTGTTTAAACACTCTATAATATTGTAGAACATATGGGATATTCCAGTATGGCCGAAAATTTACGAAGAACATTCTGGAACATTCTAGAATGTTCCACAAAATTGTTCAATGTTCTAACAAATAAAAATTCTGAAAAATTCTAAAACGTCCTATAATATAATTTATTCTTAAACTGTAAATTTAGAAACTAATTTTGAATCATACCTGCTGTAGATGCAGCATATTCTTTCCTAGCTTTATCATAAGTTGACAAGTCATATCTATAAGCAAATTAACAATTTAATAAATAAATCCACTCAAGGAAATGTTGTCATTCATTCAAAATTATTGTTTCAAAATGACAATTCTCTAGTATTTCTTACCCAGTCATGTGTAAAACTGCGTCAAAATCAGTTTTGAATTTAATCCTATTTTCTTGATAGAAGTATTTGCTCATACTTTCCAAAAGATTATCTGCCTCCAATTGACCTGTACTACTGACGAATGCAGATTTTACATATGGCAGTGTATTCTGTTTTTAGAAATAAAATTAAAAAAAAATTATAAAATTCATTATTAAAGTTTCTATAATGCTAATAAATTTTATTAAAAATTATATTCTTATATTACAATACATACCTCAACGAGAATAATTCCAGCAATATTTAATCGCACTTTTGGATTTTCTATACTTCTGTACCTCAGATCTATTCCATTCCAGAAGGATACAATATAGCTTACTGTTTTTTTGACATCTTGACTGAAGTTACTAAAATGTAGAATTTTAGATTTTTAAATTTAGATTTTTCATTGTAAAATGAAAAATCAATGGAAAATATATAACCAGCAGTTTTAATCTATAAATAAACTTTTAAACTTTATTGATTACTCACGAAAAAAGTTTTTCATCGACGACTACCAGAATTTCTGGATATACAACTTTAGGAAGATCTCTTTTTGATCTGGAATACGAGTTTGATGGGGACGAATATTGTTTACTCAGTCCTCGTGGATGAAATTGGGGTGGTGTGGCTGAAATTCGTTTTAAACAATAAGATTATCAGTTCGAAAGTTTCATTTATCATTTAAAACATTCAGGAAACATTTTATAAACATTTAGAAGAATTTCAAAATATTTTACAAGACTCTAAACCATTCTAGAAAAATTTACAACATTCTACAATATTACAGAATGTTTCAGAAGAATTTGGTATATTATAAAATATTATAAAACTATTTATAACATTCTATAACTTTACAAAACATTGTAAACATTGTAGAATTTTAAAAAAGTCCTTAGAACATTTTACAACTTTTTACAACTTTCTACAACATTGTCAAATATTTTGAAACAATATAAAACATTCTATCACATTTTACAACTTTGTAGGACATTATAGAACATTACAAAACATTAAGGAAGAATTTCAGACTTTCCGGAACATTTCGGAACATTAGAACAATTGCAAAATTAATTATGAACATTTTGAATCATTTTACAACATTTAGAAACATTCTACAATATTCTACAACATGTTTAAACATTATAAAATACTATACAACATTGTAGAACATTATAGAAAGTTAAGGAAGACTTTAGAACATTATACCTCTTTCTACAACATTTTACGACATTTTACAACATTTTCAAACATCTTAAAACATTGTACTACATTTTACAACATTCTATAACTTTAAAAAATATTCTTAAACATTCTGCAACATGTTTAAAACATTTTAGAAAGTTAAAGAAGACCTTAGAACATTGTACTACTTTCTACAACATTTTTCAACATTTTAAAACGTTCTAAAATATTGTACTACATTCTACAACATTATACAACTTTAAAAAACATTCTTAAATATTCTGCAACATGTTTTAAACCTATAAACTCTCTACAACATTGTAGAACACTATAGAACATTATAGAACATTACAAAACATTAAGGAAGAATTTCAGACTTTCGAGAACATTTCGGAACATTAGAACAATTGCAAAATTAATTATGAACGTTTTGAATCATTTTACAACATTGAAAAACATTCTACAATATTCTACAACATGTTTAAACATTATAAAATACTATACAACATTGTAGAACATTATAGAAAGTTAAGGAAGACTTTAGAACATTATACCACTTTCTACAACATTTTACGACATTTTACAACATTTTCAAATATCCTAAAACATTGTACTACATTTTACAACATTCTATAACTTTAAAAAACATTCTTAAACATTCTGCAACATGTTTAAAACCTGTAAACACTATATAACATTGTGGAACATTATATAACATTGTAGAATGTTAAAGAAGTCCTTAGAATATTTTACAACTTTCTACAACATTGTGAAACATTTTGAAACATTATAAAATGTTCTATCACCTTCTACAACTTTCTAGGACATTATAGAACATTACAAAACATTAAGGAAGAATTTAGGACTTTCTAGAACATTTTGGAACATTAGAACAATTGCAAAATTAATTATGAACGTTTTGAATCATTTTACAACATTGAAAAACATTCTACAATATTCTACAACATGTTTGAACATTATAAAATACTACAAAACATTGTAGAACACTATAGAACATTATAGAACATTATAGAACATTAAAAAACATTAAGGAAGAATTTAGGACATTCCGGAACATTTCGGAACATTAGAACAATTGCAGAATTAATTAAGAATATTTTGAATCATTCTATAAAATTTAGATACATTCCAAAAAATTACAGACAAGTTATTAACATTGTAAAATATTGTAAAATATTCAAAAACATTCCAAAACATTCTAGGACCTCTAAAAATATCTCAAAAACACATTTACTTACAATCTCGTTTAAAATCATTGATATTCTGGTAATTGTTTGGTGTCTTGAAGATAAAATGATGAAGATTTGAAATAGTATCAAAATCTTTCTCATTAACGCCATTCAAACTAGGAAAGTCATAATCACGTTTTGTCAAATTATGCTTTTCAAGAATTCTTTCCGGCAATGGACGAATCGCTAAATTATCTCCAATTGTACCTTCCTTAAAACAATAAATAAACAAAAAATTAGCTTCTCGTATTATCAACTAAAGATAATAAATCATAAATTGAGAACAGGAAATTGATTAGAAATGACGCATTGAATGATTATCATTTCAATTATTATTTGATTATCTCCTCATTCAGAATTGGTTATTTGTTTATCATATAAATTATTTAAAATAAAAATTCTCATACTCGTAAAAATTCTCATACTCATAAAAATTTTCATTCTCATAAAAATTCTCTTTTTCTGTTCTCATTTTTCCAATGAATATAATTCTAATAATACATCAGATAAAAGTAAGGTATCGATTTTTAAACTTTCTTTTTTGCATTAATACAGCAACGGTGATTATTTTAATTTCTCCAATGGGGAAAATCATTTTTCATCAGGACCTTAATGCGCATTTCTAAAATCATTAGAGAAATTACTCAGTGTGGATTTTTCACATTTGAATAAAAACATTGCGTGGAATTGCGCGTCATAAATAACACTTAGTTTGTAAAACTGATGAAATCCATTAAATCCTCGTTTGCTTATCGGTGAAGCGTGTAATGAAGAAACGCGACGAATATGTAAGCGAAATAATGAAAATCCTTGTACACAAATGACTGCTAAACTGTCTTGGCAGAATTAATAGCAATCGACTTCTAACTTTCATGATAAATCATTAATTCATCACTATATTATAATTTGCAAAGCTGTATGATTAATTCAATATCAGAAATTAAAAATCATAAGTCCGTGAATGCGTGAAAGTAATTAATAAATTTACATAATAATAAAATTCAATGAATCTATTTTCAAGAAGGAAAACAGCAATAGAAATTTTATTTCTAATTTTATTTCTATAGAGACTGAAAGAACTTTTTACTCCCTAGTGATTAAAAAAGTACTTTTTATTCCCTTGGGACTAAAAGTCCTTTTTTACTCCCTAGGGAAAAAATGCACTTTATACTCCATAGAGACTAAAATTACTTTTTACTACCAAGGAAATAAAGTTATTTTTTATTATCTACTTATTAAAATGTCATTTTTTCTTCCTAGGGAGTAAAAAAGTACTTTTTATTCTCTAGTGACTAAAAGAAGGTTTTATTCCCTTGGGACTAAAAGTCCTTTTTTACTCCCTAGAGAAAAAATGCACTTTATACTCCCTAGAGACTAAAATTACATTTTACTACCAAGGAAATAAAGGTATTTTTTATTATCTACTTATTAAAATGTAATTTTTTCTCCCTAGGGAGTAAAAAAGTACTTTTTATTCTCTAGTGACTAAAAGAAGTTTTTATTCCCTTGGGACTAAAAGTCCTTTTTTACTCCCTAGAGAAAAAATGCACTTTATACTCCCTAGAGACTAAAATTACTTTTTACTACCAAGGAAATAAAGGTATTTTTTATTATCTACTCATTAAAATGTACTTTTTTCTCCCTAGGCACAAAAAGTAGATTTTATAATCAAGAAATAAGCAGTTAAATTAAGACCTAGATATTAAAAGGCACTTTTTATTCCCTAGGGAGAAAAAGACACTTTTTCTTATATTTTTTTTTTAAATGTTTGACTTACCACAAGCTGTTTTCCAGATTGATCCCTTTTCACTGCGACTGCAGCTTTTTTTTGCATATCTTGATAATATTCTGCTAAACCTTCCATCGCCTAAAATATTTATTAATTTTATTATATAATATTTTTCATTTTATGAAATAAAAACACTTTTTCAAGCGTTTCTCATAAAACCTTACTAAAAATATCTGCCAACTTGAATACCTAAGAAGGAAGCTTTTGATTATGATGAACTGATTCTCGAGTCAATTTTACTAAAATTTAATTGAAAATTCAGTTGTTTTCACTGATTCAATAGCTGGAATTTAATGAAAATTAATTTAATAACTAAAATAGTCACTGGTTAAGATTTATTGATTATTCAGTTAATTTATCTGATAAAATATTTTGCTTCAATGATTATAGCTTATAGAATCGATTTTCAGTCCTGAGTCGATACGTAAAAATAGTCATTGTTTGAAATACAGCTAGAAGTGAGTCACATTAAATTCTTGAGCTAAAAAAAATCACTAATTGAATCAATAAATTGAATCAATGGCTAAAGTCAGTCCCCCATTGAGTTTAATTGATTTCTCAGTGAATTCAACTGAATCTGCTAATCTCACTGATTCAAAAACTGCAACTGAGTCAATAAACATTGAAATTAGTAAAAATATTATTCAATCAATTTTAAAAAGATTAATTTCTTACATTTGATATTATTTTATACTCGATTCCATTTGGAGCAGACGAGTTGCTCTTCGCAGTATAAACTTTTGTATTTTGTCCCGCCAAAAAACCATCAGTTGGTTCCAAATAAAGGTGAATGTCTTGGCCCTCGATATTAGCCTGAAGAAGTAAGTCGCCAGATCTTCTGTGACGCATATGTTTAATATTTACTACCTCATATTCAGGAACTAATCAAAAAAATTTAATTCAGATTTATACATATATATTAATAATTTTTAATTTTTAATAATTAATTTTTTAATTTAATTTTTTATTTTTAATTACCATCTTCGTGATTTGTTTGGAAAACTTCCCTTACTTCCTCAGCAGACATCTTTTCGTGAATCTAACAGAAATAATTAATAATATTATTATTAGTAACGAGAAAATTATTTTTATTTATTTATTTCCGAAAAAAAAAATCTTAAAATAAATTTTAAAAAAATAAATAAAAAATAAATAATAAAATCTTACCTTCTGTGCCTTTCCGTATGGCGCAAGAAGCGCACACAATAAAATGGGAAAGAAAATCATCTTTATAGTGGAAAATGAGCCACCTAGTAAAAAATTATCTGCCAAAAATATTAAATTAGATTAATAATAATTATTATGAATAATTAGATTTATTAAATAATTGCTTAGCCCTAACAGAACTAAAAAAATAATTCCGAAATCTGTATTTGCGAATTATTTATTTAATTTAAGTAATTCATTAAATAATCTGGTCAATTAATAATTAATTAAATAATAAAAAACTTTTTAAAGTATCCAGCACATAAATTTTCCCAAGATGTTCTGTAATTACCGGAATATTTAATTAATTAATTATTTATTTATTTATTTAATAAGAATATTTAATTAATTCGGCAAACTTAAATTTCGGAAATTATATAATTCGATAAATTTGGATACTGTTTGGATAAAAATAAAATAAATAAATGATAGAAATAATAAAACAGTAAAATAAATCTAAAAATTTTGAAAAAAAAATAATAAAATAACTAATAAAATCACTAAAAATATTTTAAAATAAAAATCGTGTAGATCAACAAATGATGTTTCATCTCAGTTAGATGAGAGGGAAAAGTCTAAAAGAATACTTCCAGCAAAATTGATGATACGAGTGAATGTGATTTTTCACAAATTTCCCAGCAATTTTTCGTTGAGTTTTAAAATGCTCATAAATCTGACAGTGGATAAACACGATTTTATATCAGTCGGTCTGGTCTTGCTTGAACAAGAATCTCTTCTTTAGAAATACTCACTTTTCTCTCGGAAATCTTGAAATATCAAAACCTGAAATTTGTCACGAGGGTTCTAAGAAAAAGTTACATATGAGAAGAATCATTTATCGAGATCTATATATATGTATTGTTTGGGTTGTTTGCTCTGATTAATTGTATTTGAATAGAGGTAATCTAATTCAAAAAATATTGATCTTCAGGTATTGTCATGATAATATTATGTTAATTTATAACACAAAGACGTATTTGAAGTCGTCAATACGTCACGATTTTTATGTTCTAGAATTTTAATCGGAGCGACCTAATTTCCGTTTGTACAAGTGGTGCACCGTTTTTCCTAGAATTTTTTGGAACAGAAATTTAGTAGAGCAGAAATGTATAGAATGACGCTTGATGTCAATTCTTTATTATTTATTATCATATGTTCCTTTAACATTTTACGTAAATAATTATAATGAATAAGGATTTAAATAATTTTCTGGATAAGAAGTGTGGGTTCCTTAATTAATTAACAAAAGTAAGTTGTGATTGTGTGTTTAAAAAAAAGCGGGGCTAAAATTGTACTTTTCATCCCTAGGGGCTAAAAAGTAACTTTTGCTCCCTAGGGAATAAAAAGTACTTTTTTCTCCCTAGAGATTAAAAAGTACTCTTTTCTCCCTAGTGATTAAAAAATACTCTTTTCCGCCCCAGGGAACAAAAAGTTACTGTTTATTTCTTGGAGAACTAAATCCGCTTCATAGACATGAAAAAATGCTGAAAACGTGAGTAATTTTACGCCCTAGAATCTAAAAGAAAGTTTTACACCCTAGAAAATAAAAATATTCTCTCTAGTGAACCAAAAAGTAATTTTTAATCCCTAGTGGATAAAATATATTTCACTCAATATTTTCGATTTGATTTCGATATTTTAAATAAAAAAAGTATAAGTGTGCAAAAAGCCAGTATTATTTGAATCATTTTTCTTGAAATTCAAGTTTTAAGTTTAAAATACAGAAGTTTCTCTAACTGAGGTACAGAATTCGCAAAATTTGATTTTATATGTCGTCCAATGTGATTCAAGTTGATCAAATATCAGATAACATTCAATGCATAATGTAGTTATTGTTGGAATAAATGTTAAAGTTTTCAAGGTTAAAAAATAAAACAACGCATGTTAACTTGAAAATAAAGCTAATCTCTCCGATATCATAATGTTTATTTCAACAATCGCAAGAATATTTAAAAATTCTAATAAAAAAAATATCGATTTTGCATTTTTGGTTTATAAATATAATATAATTATAAATTACAAATAATCACATATTTCAATTTTCGTTATTTATATACAATTCATTGATCTTAAAATAAATTTTGGAATTATTAAGTTGGTGTCGGAGAAACTGAGAGTCCCAAACAGTATCCACTGTAGCAGATCTGAAAGAAAATTTTAATAATATATGTCTATGATAATTAATTTTTTTTTAATTATAGAAAAAATTATGTAAATTCAAAAATAAAATTTTTTACCCTTCCTTTTCCACATGGAGAACCATCAGCTGCTGGGGCCTTATTATAAAGCGGTACAGTCCAAAATTGTAATTCAGTGGTATTTTTGCAACAAAGATTTGTACAAATCCTTGCATCTTCCTAAAAATTAAAAAAAAGTACATTTTTCTCCCTAGCGATTAAAAAGTATTTTTTACTCCCTAGGAGTAATAGGGTGCCTTTTACTCCCAAGAGTAAAAGGTACTGTTTTACTCCCTAGGGCTTAAAAAGTACTTTTTTCTCCCTAGGGATTAAAAAGTATAATTTTACACCCTCTGGGGACTAAAATTACATTTTTCTCTCTCTCTCTCTACATTAGAAGATACTTTTTACCTCCTAAACTTACATAACATGGTGAATTTCCATTACACTGTTCCTCTAAACTGTAATACTGACCAGGTAACCGAACAGGTATGATATATTTTTCAGGTGATTTTTCAGGCAATTCACTTTTAATTGGAGGAGAGTTTTTCATACAAGGAGATCTTCCAGATCTAAAAAAAATAAATAAATAAAATTATTAAAAGAAATTTATTATGATTGTTAAATTTATTATCATTATTAAATTTATTATCAGTATTAAAATTAAATATATTTATTTTAAACTCACTGCACGTGTTCTTGGATGGCATTTACACTACACCTAGAAAATAGAAACATGTTTGTACCACTTTGTCCACCCATAACGTAACCTTCCTTCACAGGACATTTTTCAGAAGTTCTATTCAGCGATCCATCATGATCAGCTCCCAATCTAAAAGAAATATTATATAATGAATAAAAAAATTTTCAAATAATCGATTTTAAAAAATTTTGAAAAATATTTATAAGTACAAATGGCCCAATTCGTGGAAACCGGTCAAAATGCCTCTGAATCCGGCATTATCTTCAAAAATTCCAGTGGCAAGAATCATATTTTTTCCTTTACGACAGGCTCCTCCATTATGGGCCACACCTGTTCAAAAATTTTTTTAGACAATAAATAAATATTAAATAAACTTCTGATCAATAAAATTAATATTCATGAATCATGGATCGAAATTCAAATTGGCAGTGGTACCAATCAAATTTTTCAGGGTTACCAATTCCAACTTTCAGTGTTGCCAACACTAATTTTCAGTTTTGCCAACCCCAATTTTCAGTATTGCCAACCTCAATTTTCAGTATTGCCAACTTCAATTTTCAGGATTACCAATTCCAACTTTCAGTATTGCCAACACTTTTTTTCAGTTTTGCCAACCCTAATTTTCCAGTTTTGCCAACCCTAATTTTCAGTGTTGTCAACCTAAATTATTTAAAAAAAATTGTTTACTTTCTTCCAAATAAAAGAAACTCACCATGAACTTTTCTATCCCAACTCTTCTGAATTTTGAAAGACATATCGTACCTGTAAATTAAAAATAAATGATCAGTTAATAATAAATAAACAATAAACTAAATATTTATAAAAAATTAAAATATTTTAATTGGTTGTATTTTTTATTTGTTATTATTTATGTGAATATTTACCCCGTCATAAGCATCGCCATATCATAATCATCTTGTACTTTAAATTGTCCAATCTCGTCTTCCAGATAAAAATAATTTCTCATTGCTTCTATTGCCTCATTGGCTATAAGTATAGTTTCTTCATCACTGCTTTTCTTAATGAATGGCATCGTATCCTATCCAAAATAACTTTATATCCCATTTGTTCAAATAATTTTTTTTTTTTCAAAATTCCTTATAGTGGAATATTAATTACCATTCTTTAATTAATTTTAAATTGTTTAAACTCACCTCCATTAAGATTATTTGAGCCAAGGTAAGATGGAACTCGGGATTCACTAGGGACATAAATTTCATATCCACTCCATGCCAAAACATTACTAAATATTCCACTGCCTTCAGTACATCAAACTTGAAACGACTATAAAGTACACAATTTTTTATTATTTTTCTATTTTTCTATAAAAAAAATATAAATTATTCTTTTAATAAATTATTTTTTTAAATATAACAAAATGAATCTGTGAATTTTTTTAGTTTTTGCAGTTGGTACTTACCCAAATAATATTTCATCCATCACAACCATAATTTCTGGATATAGAGTCTCTATCTCTGTATTATTCTTCTCAGAAACCGCATTTTTGGTAAAATTGTCTAAAAATAATTTTTTTATTTTCTGTTTAAAATATTGAACCAGAAATTTTTTTTAATTTGTTAAAATATATAAAATGAAGGAAAAATGTTTAACTAATATTTTTTACAATATTAAATAATATAATATAATAATAATAATAATAATAATAATAAAAGACTAACTTTTTAATATTTCTTCACTAGCTTTGCCTTCTGATTCAGAAATTTGGTATATCACGTGACTATAAGTATAGCTAAAGTTTTGTTTTGGATCGTCAGCAAAACTCAAATCTCTACGAAATTTCTTTGAGTTCAAACGAAGTCGTTCAGGCAATGAACGAATTGCAAGTTTCCCTCCAATCATGCCATCCTTGAAAGATAAAACAGAATTTAATTCAGTAATTTAATTAATTAATTTTTCATTAATTAAAATCCAGTAATTGAATTAATTAATTAATTTAATTTTTAAAATGATGAATTATTACTATTTACGATTCCATTTAATTACTTTTAAATCTCAAAATTAGAAGCAGTCTCTAATCTATGAAATTCAAGTCAAAAAATTTTACTGAAACTTCATTTGAATCAGTATAAAAAAAAAAAGAAAAAAAAATCACAGAAGTTAATTTTTACAAATTTAATTATTTAAAAAAAAAGTACTTACGAAAAGTGGATTGCCCCCCTCATCCTTATTCACTATAAAAGATGCTGACCTTTTCACATCGTGATGAAGCTTGTCTTGGATATGCACCTGTATTTAAAATATTTAGCAATTTAACAAAAAATAAATAGAGTAAAATATTAATAACAAAATTATTTTTAGAAAAATAGACATAAAAATATATTTTTTCTCATTTATAAATGTAAAAATAAACTTTTTCATATTTATAAATATAAAAATGTTTATATTTCTAAATATATTTTAATACATACAGAGTGGGCTTCCCCTAAATATGTGAAGCTAACTCCAGTCGGTGAGGAATCATTGCTTCTCCCTTTCCAAACTTTCGTGTACTTTGAATTTAAATCTCTCACAGGACTTAAATCCAAAACAATATATTCTCCAAAAAATTTAGTTTTTATTGTTTTTTGTGCCGATGTTTTGTCTACCGTATATGCGATTGGTATCACTTCGTATTTAGGAACTATAATAAAATAAAAAAATAATTTAAACAATAAATACCTAAATAACAACTATAATTTAATAATTAATTAATTATAATTTAAAGAAAATAAATTTACAAAATAAATAATTAAACTATGACCTGCTGTAAGTGACGTTCCAAACACTTCCACAATTTCTTTCTCCGTCATCACTTCGTGAATCTGCAAAATATATCAGTAACTATTTAATTAATTAAATTCCAAAAAAATCATAATAAAAAAAAAATATAATTAATTTTTTTTACCTTCTGGCATTGCAGACCTGATGCAAAAATTGCAAATAAAATAATAGTGACGAACATTTTGTATAATAATACTCAAAACTGGATGAAAGACGGTACAATTTTCTTAGGGAAAAATTGTTGTTTGAGAGAAATTATATTTCATCAGTGGCAGATGCCAGTGAGGTACTTTAAAGAATATTTCATATTGTTGTTAATACGCAGCTTAAATACTCTCGCTTGGTCTATATGGGTAATTAATAAGGCTGAGAAGACACTTAAAATCTACGTAGTTAACGGAAACGTCATTGACTCCTTGTGGCATGAAAGCACATATGTGTCATTGGTATGCACATATTTTGAAATTATTGATAAAATAATCTTAAACAGTTAAGTTTAACGAGGCAAAAAACATAGTATAATCAAATGACCCCAAGTCTAATGAGTTTATAGCTCTTTAATCTTCCCCAAAGTAGGATTAGATTTTCTCTAAACCATTTATTATTTTGTGTATTTATCGCTTTCTCCTTTCACAATTTTCTATAGACTATCTCTACTAATTTATTACCTTATTGAAATAATGTAAATAAATTAATGAAAACATTAATTTATTTACAAACATAATTCTAATTAAAAGTATATTGAAGAAAAATTCTCAGTCTTTCGTGTCTGATAAGAAGCGAGTTATGCAGCAGGTCCCAAAACATAAACAATTTGATTTGTTATTATTTCGGCAGATTGTAAATCGGTCGCTTTTGATTTTGGATCAAAACCGTTATAGATTACATTTAATGGAAAGGAACCGAAATTGACAGATTTTGGTCGCCATGGATAATTGATAAATATATACATTAAAAAAATAATATTGACCAGGTATTATTAATGTTCAACATTTTTATACTTTCAATTTTAGAATTAGGACAAGTATATTAAGAAAACACTTTAAAAGAATTCACTTCCTCGGGAGATGAAGACAACACATCCATGGATAAGGTTTTCGACGTAATTTAAGAGGAATTCACAAATGAAAACCAAAATAGAAAGCGAGAATCCGAAAGTGACGAAGAAAATCAGTGGAGTAAAAATATCGATTGATTCCAGCTCTTCTTCTGTTCCCAATTGATTTGAGTCAGTTGAAGGAGGCGAAAATAGCTTTTCCCAGTGTAAAAACAAATTCGACTCCACTAGCCTTGGTATAATTTCGTTAACTTGCAGAATTTATGGTGAATTTGGTAAATTTGGTTCAGATTGCTGATCTTGTTGACTTCTAAGAATAGAACAACATTCTTGCACAAGAAGATTTTCTTGCACCAGAAGATTTCCTTCCACCAGAAGATTTAAATGAACACACTTCCTTGGGAGATGAAGACAACACACCCATGGATCCGGTTCTCCACGAACTTTAGGACCAATTCACAAATGAAAGTCAAAATAGAAAGGGAGAAGCCGAAACTGATGAAGAAAATCAATAAAGTATGAACAGGGATTGATTCCAACTCATTTTCCATTTCCAACTGATCAGATTCTATAACAGGAAACGAGAATAGCTTCTCCCAATATCGATTGATTCCAGCTCTTCTTCTGTTCCAAATTGATTTGAGTCAGTTGAAGGAGGCGAAAATAGTTTTTCCCAGTGTAAAAACAAATTCGACTCCACTAGCCTTGGTATAATTTCGTTAACTTGCAGAATTTATGGTGAATTTGGTAAATTTGGTTCAGATTGCTGATCTTGTTGACTTCTAAGAATAGAACAACATTCTTGCACAAGAAGATTTTCTTGCACCAGAAGATTTCCTTCCACCAGAAGATTTAAAAGAACACACTTCCTTGGGAGATGAAGACAACACACCCATGGATCCGGTTCTCCACGAACTTTAGGACCAATTCACAAATGAAAGTCAAAATAGAAAGGGAGAAGCCGAAACTGATGAAGAAAATCAATAAAGTACGAACAGGGATTGATTCCAACTCATTTTCCATTTCCAACTGATCAGATTCTATAACAGGAAGCGAGAATAGCTTCTCCCAATGTAACATCAAACCAGATTGCATTACCCTCGCTATTATTGAGTTAACTTGACGAATATAGGGTGAATTTGGTTCAAACATCATACACTTTTGATTAGATCTTAAACGTTCTTTCAAGATTGTCATTATTGGTTTATTGTTAGCATCTCTATGTTCCCTGATAGCAATCTTCGCCGTTGATTCTCTAAGAACACAAGCAACATTCTTGCCCTGCACCAGAAGATCAATACAGTCTTCAGCCTTCAAAACAAGCCTAGACTTGTTGGCCAGTGCTTGCGAAATTGGTTCATCGTTTCTTCTCAAGCCATATAGATTATTCGCTAGCATGGTTGGAATGAGATTTGTCCTGTTCAATTCTTCTAATGTGTCAATAGTCTTCATGGGTATTTTCGTCAGTTTGATGTCGGTCAGCATTGCGAAAATATCGGATGAGACTAATGTGTACACCAAGAGAATTGACACAAATGCAATTCTTTCTGATAAACCCTCAGGTTCACGAGGTACTGAGAATCCCAAAGTTGCTCGTAGTATATCCAACCATGTCCAAACTCCTCTGTCGAATCTCATCAAGATAACGATGATTCGGATGATGACTACCAGCAGAACTATGTAAATCCACTTGGTAGTGTGAGATACTGTAGTCGTATAAATCTTGTCAGATTGAATTGGTATCAAAGCACAGATGAATTGTGAAACACCAGTACGATCAGTAGTCAGATATTGTTGCTCGCAGTTAATCATAGTGATCCCCTGATTGGACAGAAATCGAATTTTGTTGTCTGCTAGTAACTTTAAGAATCCAGTTCGATTGTTGGCGTTATTGCAATCCTGAGTACCAAACCATTCTTCTTGTGATGACACTTGCAAAAATCTAAAGTTCATTTTGTCCGAAAGAGCTTTCAGGAACAGAGCCTCAGGTCCAGAAACTTCAACCGGATATCCGGATGAGTTGCGTTTTACGTAAACGTAGGGTGGTAAGTTAAAGGTTCCCACCTTCATTTCGAATCCCTTTAAATCCAAAAGTTTGTTTGGGAATAGATTAATGTTCTTCTTGTACTTTTGCTTCGTATAGATTCCACTGAAGGGATTGAAGTGGTGCAGAGTCCTGACAAATTGATTCTTTGTGTACAAACTATTGTCGAATCGTTTTTCCGCAATCTCCAGAATCGTGAAGTCAAGGAAAAAGACGGACCACATGTAATGGAGAAACTTTTTGTAGCTGAGTTTTCCTTCCTTTGGTGAAGCAATCATCAAACACTTTGGTCGAGTTTTCGGTGCTAATTGATTCAGGAAATTTGTTATGTCATTGGTTTGTAATTGTTGGAAGTTTTTCGATATGATTGGAATCGTGATGAAAAGGGTTCTTTCCAATTTGTCATGGAATAAGCTTTGAATGTTAATTCGAGCATCAGGATTGGTCAAATTGTGTAATCTGATGACCTGACTTGGAATTTCTAGTTGTTGGATTGTTTCGACCAGGTGAGAAATTCGCTCGTCTTGACTGTCTACGTCATCACTAATGATTAGCACTGTTTGTAAAACTTGTATGTCATTTTTTATGTACTTTGCGAGTGGTTTCACCCACTTTTGTTCATCAGACAATACGGAAACATTTAAAAAAATCAAAAAACAGACCAGAACACTGTTTAATTTTAAAGAGAGTATCATTATGAGACTAAAATCTTTTTGGATAGAACATATACAATTCTGAACTGACTTCAGTTGGATTTAGAAGAAGACTGACGATACTAACCGTTTCCCTGGAAACATTTTCAAAACAAAAAGTATCTCAAATTTGTATGAATATTTTATTTAGCATTCCTACAAAATTTCGATATTGATCTGCTGATCTTCACTTTCGAATATCGTACACTGTAATTGAACATAGTTTAAAGATCAATAATACAGCTATATTAGTAAAGGAATTTCCTTTCCTTACTTTTTTATACTTTGTGTACAAATAAATTTAAGGACAATGAAATATACCATTTTAATAAAACCGGTGGGCTATTCCACATTGCATTTTGTAACACTTCAAAAGGCAACATTTCCTTGGGAGATGAAGAGAACACACCCATGGATACGGTTTTCGACGTAATTTAACAGCAATTCACAAATGAAAATCAAAATAGAGAGGGAGAATCCGAAAGCGATGAAGAACATCAGTAGAGTACGAACATGGATTGATCCCAATTCATTTTCCATTTCCAATCGACTTGACTCTGTTAAAGGAGACGAAAATTGCTTCTCCCAGTGAAGCACCAAACCAGATTTCATTAACCTTGATATTATTAAGTTAACTTGCCGAACATAGGGTGAATTTGGTTCAAACAACATACAACTTTGATAAGATTCTAAACGTTCTTTCAAGATTGTCATTATTGGTTTATTGTTAGCATCTCTATATTCCCTGATAGCAATCTTTGCCGTTGATTCTCTAAGAATACAAGCAACATTCTTGCCCTGCACCAGAAGATCAATACAGTCTTCATTGTTCAAAACAACTCTAGACTTATTGGCCAGTGCTTCCGAAATTGGTTCATCTTTTCTTTTCAAGCCATATAGGTAATTCATTCGCATGGTTGGAATGAGATTTGTCCTGTTCAATTCTTCTAATGTGTCAGTAGTCTTCTTGGGAATTTTCGTCAGTTTGATGTCGGTCAGCATTGCGAAAATATCGGATGAGGCTAATGTCAACGCCAAGAGAATTGACACAAATGCAATTCTTTCTGATAAACCCTCAGGTTCACGAGGTACTGAGAATCCCAAAGTTGCTCGTAGTATATCCAACCATGTCCAAACTTCTCTGTCGAATCTCATCAAGATAACGATGATTCGGATGATGACTACCAGCAGAACTATGTAAATCCACTTGGTAGTGTGAGATACTGTAGTCGTATAAATCTTGTCAGATTGAATTGGTATCAAAACACAGATAAATTGTGTAGTACCAGTACGATCACTAGACAGATATTGTTTCTCACAGTTAATCATATTGATTCCATGATTGGTAAGGAATCGGATTTTGTTGCTTCCAAGTAAGTGTAAGAATCCAGTTTGATTGTTTGCGTTATTGCAATCTACAGAACCAAACCATTCTTCTTGAGATGGCACTTGGGACAATCTAAAGTTCATCTTCTCTGAAAGAGCTTTCAGGAACAGAGCCTCAGGTCCAGAAACTTCTACCGGATATCCGGATGAGTTGCGTTTTACGTAAACGTAGGGTGGTAAGTTAAAGGTGCCCACCTTCATTTCGAATCCCTTTAAATCCACAAGTTTGTTTGGGAATAGATTAATGTTCTTCTTGTAGTTTTGCTTCGTATAGATTCCACTGAAGGGATTGAAGTAGTGCAGAGTTTTAAAAAATTGCTGCTTTATGATCAAACCATTTTCGAACCGTTTTTCTGCAATCTCCAGAATCGTGAAGTCGAGGAAAAAGACAGACCACATGTAGTGGAGAAAATTTCTATAGCTGAGTTTTCCTTCCTTTGGTACTGCAATCATCAAACACTTTGGTCGAGTTTTCGGTGCCAATTGATTCAGGAAATTTGTTATGTCATTGGTTTGTAATTGTAAGTTTTTCGATATGATTGAAATCGTGATGAAGAGGGTTCTTTCCAATTTGTCATGGAATAAGCTTTGAATGTTAATTCGAGCATCAGGATTGGTCAAATTGTGTAATCTGATGACCTGACTCGGAATTTCTAGTTGTTGGATTCCTTCAACGAGTTGAGAAATTCTTTTTTCACTGATGTCTACAGTTTCACTAAATATCAACACTGATTGAAAAACTTTCATGTCATTTTTAATGTACTTGATGAGACGCTTGACCCATTTTTGATCATTAGCCAATACCGGGACATTTAAAAAGAAAACAAGAAAAATCACAAAGCTTTTAAATTTTAAATTGAGTATCATTATGAAAAGTATATTTTCTTTAGTTATTCACTGTAGTCTTATTTGTAGATTAGGAGTGAAAGACTTTTTCTTAGAACAAGTGCAAATTTCAACCAACTTCACTGTAGTTTGGAAAAAGACTGGTAATACCTGACCTGTCCCTGGAAACTTCTTTAAAATATTGCATGGCACGTAATTGTGATTTTGCAATCTTACAGAAAAGCTTTATTGATCTACCGACCTTCAGCTTTACTGTACATTGAAATTGGATACATGTTACTGTAATTGAATATAAGTAAAAAAATCAATTGAAAAGAAAGGTTCCATTTAGAAGCGGAGGAGTATTCTTTTTTTTAAAAAATAAATACATCATTTTTTTTCTACCAGTTTCTAAAGAAAGACAATTATATATCTACCTGGAAATTATCCACGTAGATTAATATTCACAATAATATCGTTATACAAATTGTAAGTGATTTGATATCGATTTGGAAACCGACTCATGATAAAGCTTTATCAATAGTATTTGTGTCAATTAGTAAATAGCGCATTATCACCATGCTAATAAATATTTAGATATAAACATTTTATTATTAGCAGAGGCGATTTGAGTCTCAAATGAATCTCGTCGAAAATGTCCACAGTAAGATACCACTTTAAAAAGCTAAACTTCCTTGGGAGATGAAGAGAACACACCCATGGATACGGGTTTCGATGTAATTTAACAGCAATTCACAAATGAAAGTCAAAATAGAGAGGGAGAATCCGAAAGTGATGAAGAACATCAGTAGAGTACGAACATGGATTGATCCCAATTCATTTTCCATTTCCAATCGACTTGACTCTGTTAAAGGAGACGAAAATTGCTTCTCCCAGTGAAACACCAAACCAGATGGCATTATCCTTGATATTATTAAGTTAACTTGTCGAACATAGGGTGAATTTGGTTCAAACAACATACAACTTTGATGAGATTCTAAACGTTCTTTCAAGATTGTCATTATTGGTTTATTGTTTGCATCTCTATGTTCCCTGATAGCAATCTTCGCCGTTGATTCTCTAAGAACACAAGCAACATTCTTGCCCTGCACCAGAAGATCAATACAGTCTTCATTGTTCAAAACAAGCCTAGACTTATTGGCCAGTGCTTGCGAAATTGGTTGATCGTCTCTTTCCAAGGCATATAGGTAATTCGCTCCCATGGTTGGAATGAGATTTGTCCTGTTTAATTCTTCTAATGTGTCAATAGTCTTCTCGGGTATTTTCATCAGTTTGATGTCGGCCAGTATTGCGAAAATATCGGATGAGACTAATGTGTACACCAAGAGAATTGAGACAAATGCAATTCTTTCCGATGATCTCTGAGGTTCATGAGGTACTGCAAATCCCAAGGTTGCTCGTAGTATGTCAAACCATGTCCAAACTTCTCTGTCGAATCTCATCAAGACAACGATTATTCTGATGATGACTACCAGGATAACTATGTAAATCCACTTTGTAGTGGGAGATACTCTAGTTGTATAAATCTTCTCAGATCGGATTGGTATCAAAGCACAGATAAATTGTAACTCACCAATACGATCAGTAGTCAGCTGTTGTTGGTCGCAGCTAACCGGAGGGATGGCATGATTGGTAATGAATCGGATTTTGTTGTCTGCAAGTATCTTTAAAAATCCAGTTCGATTGTTTGCGTTGTTGCAATTGGAAGTACCAAACCGTTCTTCTGGAGATGGCACTTGCAACAATCTAAAGTTCATTTTCAGCGAAAGAACTTTCAGGAATAGAGCATCAGGTCCAGAAACTTCTACCGGATATCCGGATGAGTTGCGTTTTACGTAAACGTGGGGTGGGAAGTGAAAGGTTCCCACCTTCATTTCGAATCCCTTTAAATCCACAAGTTTGTTTGGGAATAGATTAATGTTCTTCTTGTAGTTTTGCTTCGTATAGATTCCACTGAAGGGATTGAAGTGGTGCAGAGTTTTAAAAAATCGCTGCTTTATGATCAAACCATTTTCGAATCGTTTTTCCGCAATCTCCAGAATCGTGAAGTCAAGGAAAAAGACAGACCACATGTAGTGGAGAAACTTTCTGTAGCTGAGTTTTCCTTCCTTTGGTAAAGCAATCATCAAACACTTGGGTCGAGTTTTCGGTGCCAATTGATTCAGGAAATTTGTTATGTCATTGGTTTGTAATTGTAAGTTTTTGGATATAATTGGAATCGTGATGAAGAGGGTGCTTTCCAGTTTGTCGAGGAATAAACTTGAAGTGTTAATCCGAGGATCTCGATTGGTCTGATCTAATCTGATTACTTGACTTGGAATCTCCAGCTGTTGGATTCTTCCAACTAAGTGAGAAATTCGCTCATCCTGACTGACTTGATTTTCACTGATTATTAACACTGTTTGAAAAACTTTCATGTCATTTTTAACGTACTTGATGAGACGTTTCACCCATTTTTGTTCATCAGACAATACGGAAACATTTAAAAAAAGCAAAACACAAGCCAGAACACTTCTAAATGTTAAAGAGGGTATCATTATGATAAATATTTTCCAGTAATTGCAATGTACTCGTATTATAAAATTTTTTGGTTTTTATATTAGGAATGAAAGATTTTTTTTGGAACTTATACAAGTCTGAACCGACTTCCCTTCGACTTAGACGATAAATTGACTACATCGACCGTTTCTTTGGAATTATTTTCAGTACGAAATATTTTGTAGGTCTAGATGAATATTTTATTTTACATACCTATAATACCTATACTACATACCTATTTTTGATATTTTTCTATGGAACTTCAGCTTTTTTTATTTCGAACATGGTACACTATAATTTAATATACTTTAAAAATTAATAAAACAGACAGGTTCTTTGAGTCCAATCAATATTTCTATTTTTTTAAAGAAATTCAAAACAAAACGTATTTTATGGTATATAAGTAAAGAAATTTCCATATTTGGTAGAATAAATTTTTTTTTAAATCTACGAAATTGTTTTTTCGTATTGTTCTTCCTTAACGAATGAAAATTTCGTAATCTTATTTTTAGATTAGACTCATGATATCCTAGTGGGCACAAATTCCCCAAGATGTTTTTAGGACGTCCTAAAACTGTCCTAAGCCAGACCAAATAACGTTCTAAAACATATAATGTTCCAAAGACGTTTTCAGGGCGTTTTTAGGAAGTTCTTTTAGCCTGACTTAGGTCGTTCTTTGGACGTTCTAAAAACGACTTTTGAACTTTAAGTCCTAAAAACGTTTTTAGGACGTTCTAAAAACGTCTTTAAATTTAGTGCCCCCTGGAAAAGCTTTATCAATAGTATTTGTATCAATTAGTAAATAATGCAATATCACCATGCTAATAAATATTTACATACAAATACTTTTTTATTAGCAGAGGCCACAGTAAGATAACACTTTAAAAGACAACACTTCCTTGGGAGATGAAGAGAACACACCCATGGATACGGTTTTCGACGTAATTTAACAGCAATTCACAAATGAAAATCAAAATAGAGAGGGAGAATCCGAAAGTGATGAAGAACATCAGTAGAGTACGAACATGGATTGATCCCAATTCATTTTCCATTTCCAATCGACTTGACTCTGTTAAAGGAGACGAAAATTGCTTCTCCCAGTGAAGCACCAAACCAGATTTCATTAACCTTGATATTATTAAGTTAACTTGCCGAACATAGGGTGAATTTGGTTCAAACAACATACAACTTTGATGAGATTCTAAACGTTCTTTCAAGATTGTCATTATTGGTTTATTGTTAGCATCTCTATGTTCCCTGATAGCAATCTTCGCCGTTGATTCTCTAAGAATACAAGCAACATTCTTGCCCTGCACCAGCAGATCAATACAGTCTTCATTGTTCAAAACAAGCCTAGACTTATTGGCCAGTGCTTCCGAAATTGGTTGATCTTTTCTTTTCAAGCCATATAGGTAATTCATTTGCATGGTTGGAATGAGATTTGTCCTGTTCAATTCTTCTAATGTGTCAGTAGTTTTCTTGGGAATTTTCGTCAGTTTGATGTCGGTCAGCATTGCGAAAATATCGGATGAGGCTAATGTCAACGCCAAGAGAATTGACACAAATGCAATTCTTTCTGATAAACCCTCAGGTTCACGAGGTACTGAGAATCCCAAAGTTGCTCGTAGTATATCCAACCATGTCCAAACTTCTCTGTCGAATCTCATCAAGATAACGATGATTCGGATGATGACTACCAGCAGAACTATGTAAATCCACTTGGTAGTGTGAGATACTGTAGTCGTATAAATCTTGTCAGATCGGATTGGTATCAAAACACAGATAAATTGTGTAGTACCAGTACGATCACTAGTCAGATATTGTTTCTCACAGTTAATCATAGGGATTCCATGATTGGTAAAGAATCGGATTTTGTTGCTTCCAAGTAAGTGTAAGAATCCAGTTTGATTGTTTACGTTATTGCAATCTACAGAACCAAACCATTCTTCTTGAGATGGCACTTGGGACAATCTAAAGTTCATCTTCTCTGAAAGAGCTTTCAGGAACAGAGCCTCAGGTCCAGAAACTTCTACCGGATATCCGGATGAGTTGCGTTTTACGTAAACGTAGGGTGGTAAGTTAAAGGTGCCCACCTTCATTTCGAATCCCTTTAAATCCACAAGTTTGTTTGGGAATAAATTAATGTTCTTCTTGTAGTTTTGCTTCGTATAGATTCCACTGAAGGGATTGAAGTGGTGCAGAGTTTTAAAAAATCGCTGCTTTATGATCAGACTTTTTTCAAACCGTTTTTCTGCAATCTCCAGAATCGTGAAGTCGAGGAAAAAGACAGACCACATGTAGTGGAGAAAATTTCTATAGCTGAGTTTTCCTTCCTTTGGTACTGCAATCATCAAACACTTGGGTCGACTTTTCGGTGCCAATTGATTCAGGAACTTTGTTATGTCATTGGTTTGTAATTGTAAGTTTTTGGATATAAATGGAATCGTGATGAAGAGGGTGCTTTCCAGTTTGCCAAGTAATAAACTTGGAGTGTTAATCCGAGGATCTCGGTTGATCTGATCTAATCTGATTACTTGACTTGGAATCTCCAGCTGTTGGATTCTTCCAACTAAGTGAGAAATTCGCTCATCCTGACTGACTTGATTTTCACTGATGATTAACACTGTTTGAAAAACTTGCAAGTCATTTTTAATGTACTTGATGAGACGTTTTACCCATTTTTGTTCATTGGACAATACCGGAACATTTAAAAAGAAAACAAGAAAAACCACAAAGCTTTTAAATTTCATATTGAGTATCATAATTAAAAGTATATTTTCCTTAGTTATTCACTGTAATCTTATTTGTGGATTAGGAGTGAAAGGCTTTTTCTTAGAACAAGTACAAATGTCAACCAACTTCACTGTAGTTTGGAAAAAGACTGGTAATACTTGACGTTTACTTGGAAACTTTTATAAAACATTGCATGACACAAATTTGCGTAATTGTAATTTTGCATTCATACAGAAAAGCTTTATTGATCTGCCAACCTTCAACTTTACTATACATTTATAATTGTGTACATGTTACTCTATTTGATTATAAATAAATAATCGATGCAAAAGAAAGGTTCCGTTTAGAAGCCGAGGAATATTCTATGTTTTTTTTTTTAAAAAAATACGTAATTTTTTTCTACCAGTTTCCAAAGAATGACAATTATATATCCTTGTGGAAATTATCCACATAGAATAATATTCACAATAATATCGTTATACAAATTAAAAGTGATTTGATATCGTTTTGGAAACCGACTCATGATAAAGCTTTATCAATAGTATTTGTGTCAATTAGTAAATAGCGCATTATCACCATGCTAATAAATATTTAGATATAAACATTTTTTTTATTAGCAGAGGCGATTTGAGTCTCAAATGAATCTCGTCGACAATGTCCACAGTAAGATACCACTTTAAAAGGCTAAACTTCCTTGGGAGATGAAGAGAACACACCCATGGATACGGGTTTCGACGTAATTTAACAGCAATTCACAAATGAAAGTCAAAATAGAGAGGGAGAATCCGAAAGTGATGAAGAACATCAGTAGAGTACGAACATGAACTGATTCCAACTCATTTTCCATTTTCAATTGATTTGACTCAGTTAAAGGAGCCGAGAATTGGTTCTCCCAGTGAAACATCAAACCAGATTGCATTAGCCTTGGTATGATTGCGTTAACTTGTCGAACATAGGGTGAACTTGGTTCAAAGGTCGTACACATCAGGTTAGACTCTAAAGGTTGATTCACGATTGCCATCAATGGTTTCTTGTTAGCATCTCTGTGTTCCCTGATAGCAATCATTGCCGTTGATTTTCTAAGAATACAAGCAACGTTCTTGCCCTGCACCAGAAGATCAATACAGTCATCAGCTTTCGAAACAAGTCTAGACTTGTTGGCCAGTGCTTGCGAAATTGGTTCATCGGTTCTTTTCAAGCCATATAGGTAATTCACTCGCATGGTTGGAATGAGATTTGTCATGTTCAATTCTTCTAATGTGTCAATAGTCTTCTTGGGTATTTTCGTCAGTTTGATGTCGGTGAACATTGCGAAAATATCGGATGAGGCTAATGTGAACGCCAGGAGAATTGAGACAAATGCAATTCTTTCCGATAAGCTCTGAGGTTCACGAGGTACTGAAAATCCCAAAGTTCCTCGTAGTATGTCAAACCATGTCCAAACTTCTCTGTCGAATCTCATCAAGATTACGATGATTCGGATGATGACTACCAGGACAACTATATAAATCCACTTGGTAGTGTGAGATACTGTAGTCGTATAAATCTTGTCAGATGAGATTGGTATCAAAGAACAGACAAATTCTGAAATACCAGTACGATCACTAGTCAGATATTGTTGCTCGCAGTTAACCAGAGGGATCGCTTGATTAATAATGAATCGTATTTTGTTGTCTGCAAGTAACTTGTAAAATCCGGTTCGATTGTTTGCGTTATTGCAATCCTCAGCACCAAACCATTCATCTTGAGATGGCACATGCGACAATCTGAAGTTCATTTTGTCCGAAAGAGCTTTCAGGAACAGGGCCTCAGGTCCAGAAATTTCAACCGGATATCCGGATGAGTTGCGTTTTACGTAAAGGTGGGGTGGGAAGTCAAAGGTTCCCACCTTCATTTCGAATCCCTTTAAATCCAAAAGTTTGTTTGGGAATAGATTAATGTTCTTCTTGTAGTTTTGCTTTGTATAGATTCCACTGAAGGGATTGAAGTAGTGCAGAGTTTTAAAAAATCGCTGCTTTATGATCAGACCTTTTTCGAATCGTTTTTCCGCAATCTCCAGAATCGTGAAGTCAAGGAAAAAGACGGACCACATGTAGTGGAGAAACTTTCTGTAGCTGAGTTTTCCTTCCTTTGATAAAGCAATCATCAAACACTTTGATCGAGTTTTCGGTGCCAATTGATTCAGGAAATTTGTTATGTCATTGGTTTGTAATTGTAAGTTTTTGGATATAAATGGAATCGTGATGAAGAGGGTGCCTTCCAGTTTGTCGAGGAATAAACTTGGAGTGTTAATCCGAGGATCTCGATTGGTCTGATGTAATCTGATTACCTGACTTGGAATCTCCAGCTGTTGGATGCTTCCGACTAAGTGAGAAATTTGCTCGTCTTGATTGTCTACATCATTACTAATGATTATCACTGTTTGAAAAACTTGCATGTCATTTTTAATGTACTTGATGAGACGTTTCACCCACTTTTGTTCATTAGACAATACCGGAACATTTAAAAAAAAAACAAAAATCACAAAGCTTTTAAATTTTAAATTGAGTGTCATTATGAAAAGTATATTTTCTTCAGTTAATCACTGTAATCTTATTTGTAGATTAGGAGTGGAAGAATTTTTCTTAGGACATGTACAAATGTCAACCAACTCCACTGTAGTGTGGAAAAAGACTGGTAATACGTGACGTTTCCCTGGAAACTTCTGTAAAACATTGAATGGCACAAATTTGCGTAATCGTGATTTTGCAATCTCACAGAAAAGCTTTATTGATCTACCGACCTTTAGCTTTACTGTTTCATTGGAATTGTATACATGATACTGTAATTGAATATAAGTAAATAATAATGCAAAAGAAAAATATTCACAATAATATCGTATGGGTGAAGAGAATGGGAGTTGTCATATAGCGTGGGCGTATCGTAGACTATTGTAAGGGGCGTGGTCAAAGGAAAGTAGGCGTGGCGGAAGAAGAAGTGAAATGGGATGAGTTTGAAGGGATTATATTCAGAGTTCGAAGAGGAGTTGTACAGGATGCGGATTACGAGGAAAGAGGGGAGATCGTTGGTGGGTGGTGGGCGGAGTCCTAGATGGGAGTTGGTGGGAGGGCCCGACGTGAGTGGGAGTAGAAAGGGCGGTGGTGGGTGGAGATACAATGGAACGTTGGTGGGAAGGGGTAGAAGGTGTCGACGGTGGGATGAAGTAGGAGGAGTTGTTTGGTGGGTGGAGGTTCGAGGGATTTGTTGTGGGCGGAGATAAGAGGCGTCGGCTGAAGGGTGAACTAGGCGGGGTCGGCGTTCATTTGAGGAAAGAGGGTTTGGTTGTAGAAGGAGGAAGAGTAGATGGTAATAGAAAGAGTAGGCGGTGAAATTAAGTAGGAGGAGTCAAAGGCGGAGTGTGACACAAGGGGTTGGGCATTGGGAAAAGGTGGGAAGGTGGTAGGCGTGGCAGGAGGTGTGGCTTAAGTATAAAGTAGGTGGGGTAGGCGTTCATTTCAGGAAAGAGGAATTGGCCTTAAAATATGTAAGAGTAGGTGTTAATAGAAAGGGCATGAAGTAAAGAGTAATAGTTGGTGGGAAAATTAAGTAGGAGGAGTTAAAGGCGGAGTGTGACACAAGGTGTTGGGCATTGGGACAAGGTGGGAAGGTGGTAGGCGGGGCAGGAGATGTGGCTTAAGGATGAAGTAGGTGGGGTAGGCGACGATTTGGAAGAGAAGGAGGTGGCGGTGGGGGGAAAGGTCTTCGGTGGGTGGAGCTAGAAAAAGTCAGAAGTGGGAGGAGTCAGCTGTGGAAAGGTGGTAGGCGGGGCTAGAAGTGTCGACTGAAGGATGAAGTAGGTGGAGTCAGCGACGATTTGGAAGAGAAGGGGGTGGCGGTGGGGGGAAAGGTCTTCGGTGGGTGGAGCTAGAAAAAGTCAGAAGTGGGAGGAGTCAGCTGTGGGAGGAGGTGGGAAGGTCGTAGGCGGAGCAACAAGTGTCGGCTGAAGGATGAAGTAGGTGGAGTC
>UCOK01015553.1:0-13294 GCA_900474325.1 Synergus umbraculus | reverse complement strand
TGGGCATTGGGAAAAGGTGGGAAGGTGGTAGGCGTGGCAGGAGGTGTGGCTTAAGTATAAAGTAGGTGGGGTAGGCGTTCATTTCAGGAAAGAGGAATTGGCCTTAAAATATGTAAGAGTAGGTGTTAATAGAAAGGGCATGAAGTAAAGAGTAATAGTTGGTGGGAAAATTAAGTAGGAGGAGTTAAAGGCGGAGTGTGACACAAGGTGTTGGGCATTGGGACAAGGTGGGAAGGTGGTAGGCGGGGCAGGAGATGTGGCTTAAGGATGAAGTAGGTGGGGTAGGCGACGATTTGGAAGAGAAGGGGGTGGCGGTGGGGGGAAAGGTCTTCGGTGGGTGGAGCTAGAAAAAGTCAGAAGTGGGAGGAGTCAGCTGTGGGAGGAGGTGGGAAGGTCGTAGGCGGAGCAACAAGTGTCGGCTGAAGGATGAAGTAGGTGGAGTCGGCGACGATTTGGAAGAGAAGGGGGTGGCGGTGGGGGAAAGTAGGCTGGGTCTTCGGTGGGCGGAGATAGAAAAAGTCAGAAGTGGGAGGAGTCGGCTGTGGGAGGAGTCGGTTGTGGGAGGAGTCGGCAATGGGTGGAGTTGGGGGAGGGTCCGGCGATAAGTTTAAACCCAAAGGAAGTGTTTTGGGATAAAAAAGGTTGGCAGTAAAATATTCTAAACATTTTCTCATTGGGTACTACTGAGAAATAATTTCGAAAAATGAAAAATGAATTTCTGTCTTGACGCAAAGTGTAGTTTGAATTGAAGTGGTAACCTTGCGACTTGTAAATGATTTTCTGGGTAGGCTCGAATGAGTGAATATATACGGTGGCTGTACGCCACCTTTTAAGACACTCTTTACATATATACCTGCGTATTGAAGTTTATAAATATACACACACACAAATACATATATAGGCGTTATAAGTATGTTGTAGGTACTTACTACACGCATCAGCTAGGGCAAGAACGGTCGACCCAGGAGTCCATAAATGGTAAAGTGCGAGCAGAATGGAGCAACTTGCCGCTATTTGACGGCCTTCAAGTATCCAGTGTTGCCATACATAAAAATCAAAATTCAGTTGATACACTCTCAAAAATACGAATAAAAAATTCGTCTTAAAAGGATTGCGGTTAAAGCTAGAAAAAGAGGGGATTTATTATTCTCTAGATATAGAAGGAAATTAAATCACTGTTTAGGAAAATCTTTCATGTGATGAGAATATTTACTGATCTTGGGTGGGTATATGCTTATGAAAAAATTATATTTTATTTGACCCTGGAAAATTTGATAAAACTTGTAAATGACCTCAAGACGTCTCAAAGACGCCCTTCTGTGTCTGGGACGTTTCCAAGTATCGCAGAAAGCTATTTTTAAGAAGAGATGCTCGCCTATTTTCATTTTGGCTCAACTGCCGGAAATCTCACGGATTGTATAATAATAAAATATATTAGTGTCGATCAAGTAGTTCGCTCAGCTGTTCCATCAATTTTTTTTTTTTTTTTTTTTTTTTTTGACATACCTAATATCAATTTAGAGTTCACTGACTCAAGTCCACGTGCTAAATAAAGAGATATAGGTTTCTTATGTTCTACTAGATTATTAATTTTTATCCAGAATAATTTTACAATTAATTTGAAAAAAAAAATAGTTTAATTATCCAAAAGAATTAAAACAGATGGTTTACAATTTTTTTCACTTTTAATAAGAAATTATGATACAGTTTTAGAAGCGAAAAATTCTCTTGGTTTTAATGCAATCGTAATTCCAGTACAGTGATTGTCTGACTAAAATCGACGTTATCTACTGTGAAATGGTATTTACTAATTCCTACTTTAAAATTAGATTTAATTTCCATTTCTGTTTTTTCTTTTTTAATTAAATATTTTCAGAAATTAATTATTGATTTTATTAGGGAATTTTTTTGTTAATTAAGAATATAAGTATCTTGTTTATTAGGTAATTTGACGACTATACAATAATTAAATAAATTTAAAAAATTTACAACTTCAGATAAATAGTCTCATAATTGCGGCTAGCATCTCGTTTTCCTTAACACACATTTCCCGATTTTTTAAAGCGATTCGCACATTGTATTATGTCATCTTGCCAAGCAATCGCTGACTATTTCGCATGACATTGCGGTCACTGCACTTTGCTTTGAACCACTCGAGTAAATTCGGCCGCGAATTTTGCTCTTTCGGCCACCTCATCTAAAAAAAATTTTAATTTCATTTAATTCTAATTTATATAATTTTCATTCGTAACACTGTAGGAAAATTACAATAAAAAAAAATTATATTTTGTAAATAATTTAAAGTTTTTTTTAATGTTTCAAAGTGCATTCCACAAAAAAAAAAAAAAAATAGAAAATAGAGATAGGGGTGATATAAATATTTTCTTTTCCTCTTTTAGACTTTACTTTCTTTTTGGTCCCCCACCCCAGAAAACGTGATAATTTTTTTTGTGTGGCTGTGTTATTATATTGACGTTTAGCTTCTTTTCACTTCGAACATGAAATACTATAATTTAAACATAATAAAATAAATAATTTTATTTTGGAAATTTAACCAGAGCCGAATTAAGACAACTCGAGTCCCCCCCCCCCTGATGAAAATTTAATATTATAAGTTCATATTAGCAAGTTACCTTCAAAGAGAATTAAAATTATAAATTATTTAATTTTTATAAAAATTCTTTTAAAGTTGAGGAAAACATTGGTAATTGGTATAAGGTCGAATAAACAAAATTGCAATGAATTTGTTCGTTTATATTGTTTATAATGGAATAAGAAACTATTTTCTGTTTTGGAATTTGTAGAAGTTAGTGTTTCTGCGACTTAGTGAATAGAATATTATCCCTGTTCTAATAATAATTTAGGTTCATACAGTTGTCCTTGGCAGAAGAGATTTCAGGGTCAAATGAAGATCTTCGAAAATATCCACAGAAAGATAAAACATTAAAAGACAACACTTCCTTGGGAGATGAAGAGAACACATCCATGGATACAGTTCTCGACGTAATTTAACAGCAATTCACAAATGAAAGTCAAAATAGAAAGGGAGAATCCAAAAGTGATGAAGAACATCAGTAGAGTACGAACATGAACTGATTCCAACTCATTTTCCATCTTCAATTGAGTTGACTCTGTTACGGAAGGCTTCTCCCAGTGTAACACCAAACCAGATTGCATTAGCCTTGGTATTATTGCATTAACTTGACGACTATAGGGTGAATTTGGTTCAATGTACATACTCTTCTGGTTAGATCCTAAACATTCATTCACAATTGCCATCAAAGGTTTATTGTCAACAGCTCTGTGTTCCCTGATAGCAATCATCGCCGTTGATTCTCTAAGAACACAAGCAACATTCTTGCCCTGCACCAGAAGATCAATACAGTCTTCAACCTTCAAAACAACTCTAGACTTATTGACCAGAGCTTCCAGAATTGGTTCATTGCTTCTTTTCAAGGCATATCGATAATTCGCTATCATCGTTGGAATGAGATTTGTCCTGTTCAATTCTTCTAATGTGTCAATAGTCTTCATGGGTATTTTCGTCAGTTTGGTGTCGGTTAGCATTGCGAAAATATCAGATGAGACTAGTGTGAACGCCAGGAGAATTGAGACAAATGCAATTCTTTCTGATAAGGTCTGAGGTTCATGAGGTACTGAGAATCCCAAAGTTGCTCGTAGGATATCCAACCATGTCCAAACTTCTCTGTCGAATCTCATCAAGACAACGATTATTCTGATGATGACTACCAGGACAACTATGTAAATCCACTTGGTAGTGTGAGATACTGTAACCGTATAAATCTTCTCAGATCGGATTGGTATCAAAGCGCAGATGTGTTGAGGTGTACCAGTAGGATCACTAGACAGGTATTGTTGCTCGCAGTTAACCTGAGGGATCCCATGATTGGTAATGAATCGGATTTTGTTGTCTGCAAGTAACTTTAAGAATCCAGCTCGATTGTTTGCCTTATTGCAATTCGAGGTACCAAACAATTCTTCTTGAGATGACACTTGGGACAATCTAAAGTTCATCTTCTCTGAAAGAGCTTTCAGGAACAGGGCCTCTGGTCCAGAAACTTCTACCGGATATCCGGATGAGTTGCGTTTTACGTAAACGTGGGGTGGGAAGTGAAAGGTTCCCACCTTCATTTTGAATCCCTTTAAATCCAAAAGTTTGTTTGGGAATAGATTAATGTTCTTCTTGTAGTTTTGCTTCGTATAGATTCCACTGAAGGGATTGAAGTGGTGCAGAGTTTTAAAAAATCGCTGCTTTATGATCAGACCTTTTTCGAATCGTTTTTCCGCAATCTCCAGAATCGTGAAGTCGAGGAAAAAGATTGACCACATGTGGTGGAGAAAATTTCTGTAGCTGAGTTTTCCTTCCTTTGGTAAAGCAATCATCAAACACTTTGGTCGAGTTTTCGGTGCTAATTGATTCAGGAAATTTGTTATGTCGTTGGTTTGTAATTGTTGGAGGTTTTTGGATAGGATTGGAATCGTGATGAAGAGAGTTCTTTCCAATTTGTCCAGGAATAGAGTTGGTGTGTTAATCCGAGGATCTCGATTGGTCTGATGTAATCTGATGACCTGACTTGGAATTTCTAGTTGTTGGATTTCTTCAACGAGTTGAGAAATTCTTTTGTCCCTGATGTCTACAGTTTCACTAAATATCAACACTGTTTGAAAAACTTTCATGTCATTTTTAATGTACTTGGTGAGACGCTTCACCCATTTTTCTTCATCAGACAAAACAGAAACATTAAAAAGAAGCAAAAAACAAGCCAGAACACTTGTAAATTTTAAAAAGATTATCATTATGAGAAATATTTGTCCGTAATTATAATATTTTTCGTTTTAATATTAGGAATGAAAGATTTTTTTAGAACTTATACAAGTCTGAACCAACTTCTCTTCGATTTGGACGATAACTGACATAAAACGTTGTTTTTTATTTATTTTCAATACGTAACGTTTCACACACCAGCTTTTTTCTCTTCGAACATCATACACTGTAATTTAGTATAATTTAATAATCAATATTTCCATTTCCTTTTTTAAATTCAAAGCAAAACGTATTTTATGGTACACAAGTGAAGAAATTTCTTTATCTGTTTCAATAAATCTTTCTCTGTTTCTTGTTAGACCATTTTCTAAGATAACCCTGCTGGAAGTAAAAGGATTCAAACGGATAGAAAGTAACGGATCGAAACGGATAGAAATTTGTTATCCGTTTGAATGTAAACTTTGCATCCTTTTCAATCATTTTCTATCCTTTATTAAATTTTTAAATCTTTATCCGTTTGAATCACTTTCAATTCGTGAAGTGTAATCTGATCCGCACTTATCCGTTTTAATCCGTCTTCATCGAAAAATATTCTACTCTTGTCTATCCGTTGCAATCCGTCTTCAATTAAAAATATGCTATCCGTATCTATCCGTTTAAATTCGTCTTCAAGTAAAAATATGCTATCCTTGTCCATCCGTTTCAATCCGTGATAGTTAACAAGAAATTTCAAAGTAGGTCGCGGATAGAAGAGGATAGGTTGGCGGATAGAAAATTATGGATTGAAACGGATAGGGAATACATTTTATTTAGACAGGATTGAAGAGGATAAGGACTGATTTAAACGTATAAATTTTTAATCCGTCATAGGTGTCAGAATCAAATATAAGTAGTTGGCGGATAGATAAGGATTGAGTCAATGATAAAATTTGAAGGATTGAAACGTATAAGTATGAAAACGGATATTAATACATAAAGACGGATACAGAAGGATTAAAACGGATTCTTACACCGGATAAGAATATAATTCAAACAGATCGACGGATAGCAAACAGATACAAACGGATCGCCGCGTATTAAAAAAGTATTCAAACGGATACTTATGGATAGATGACGGATTAAATCGGATTAAGTTTAAATCCGTTTACTTCCAGCAGGGAATATAAAAAAAAATATATTTTAAAAATATATTTTCTTCTTGCAACTCAAATAAACGATGAAACAAAAGATAAAACTTTTTCCTTTGAATTTTTTTGCCAATTATCTTTAATATGTTTTAGTCTAAGTTACTGACACTTTAGATAAGCATTGAAAGAAACTTCATGCTTTCATTTTTCAGAATGATAATTACGAGTCTTTTGTTCTAAGAGTTTGAAACGATTTCTATTATTTTTTTTTTTTCCGTTTGTTCTGGACATGTTCGTAAATACGCTTGAATGCCCACAGACCAGTTACAATAGCCATTGTACCGAATGCACATTCCTTATTGGATCATTTGCACGCGGTATCTTAACACAGCCTTTTACCCCGACTTTATAATCTTTAGCTCTTTCTTTAATCAGTGTTACCAACCATATTTCAGTGGAAAAAATATTACCATCCGAAAAATAGGGGAATTCTCATTTTACTAGAAAAAAAATATATATATTATAATTTTAAATATAACTAGGTCTATTATATAATAATATATAATATATAATAATATATAATATATAATAATTATAATATCAGTTAATTAAATTAGAGAAATTGAACTTTAAGGCTGTAGAATATCTAAAATCTAGAGATCTAAACAGTATCAAATTGGCAACACTGTGAACAAACAAGAAACATTCTTTTGAATGCGATACATTTTACGATGATTCACGAGTAGCAGGGGGTGGTAGGGGTGGGGGCTTGGACTTAGTCCAGTTCCTTAAAGGCAAACCGTATAACTTGTACTTCGCTTTCACGCCAAGTTGAGATCCTTCCTTGCACGAATCCGGTAACCAGTCCGTGAGAAAATTCTAGAATAACAAGAAAATTAAAAAAAAAAGTTAAATAAACCCAAAAAAAATTCAAAATATTTGGATAAACTATCCACCATTGTATTCCTATCTTATTCTATACGTTTCTATCCTGTCTATGCTCAATTTATCCACAGATTTAATCATTTATTCTTTTCAATCCATTTTAATATGCATTCTATTCTTTTATATCCCTTTCTATTCCTTATCATCCCTGTTTTATCCCTTTTCAATCTTTTTCAATTCTTTTCAATCCTTCTCCATCCTTACCTCTTTTTTTCCGTGAAAATAGATTTAAAAATATTATTTTCACCCCGCCCGTGACTCACACGATTTTTTTTTGATTTTTTGATTTATTTTCGACTCTGATTTTTGTTGAGCCTAAAGAAAACCGAGTTCGGCGTCCTTTTGAGTATCGGCCATTGGCAGTGCTTCGGACAGAGATCAAATGTTGTTATCTGATTCCAAAAATTGTGCGAATCCATTCCTGGAATCGGGAACTTCGGGGCATGAATAAAATATTTCGCCAGACGTAGACGCCTGTCGCATGACGAGCGAAATCAGCGTGACATACATAGCTTTCTGGCTGTGCTGTCGAGCCGCGTAGGAAGTAAACATCGTATCTACCTTATTGCAGCGTGGGACCGTTTAGAGATAAGAGATCCACGCACTATCTGCCGGAATATCATTACTGTAATGCGGCCTTTTGCATACCTAAGCCTGAAGACTTTGCAATTTTCTCATCAATCATTCTCTGGAAAAATTGTAAATTTTCGCTTATTTTTAGAATTTTAAGCGTCTTTTTTTTTATCACAAAAAATCGATTTCTTCATTTTACTCGGTAAATATGATAATTAGGTATTTTTTCTCTCTGTACAGGTCCTCATTTTTATAGTACGAATATGTGTACAGACGGAAAAAATCCCTAATTTTAATCCTTTTGCTGTAAAATGAATCGATTGACTGAATTTTTCGATTAAGTCTCGAATAATTTGTTTTATGCAAAAAGTATTCGAAATAAATATTTTTTCGCTCTGAAGGCGCATTTATATAGCGGCAAAGAATCTCTGTACAGAGCGAAAATTTATAGAATTTTGATATTTTTTGAGTAAAATGAGGAAAGGGAAATTTTTGAAAATTTCTTTTTTTTATCCTTTTTTATTTCATTTAATTCTTTTATATCCTTCTCTATTCGTTTCCAACTTTATTTTCTATCCCTATCTATTCCTCTTTATCCCTTTCTATCCCTTCTTATTCGTCTTCTATTCTTTCCTATCTTTCTCTATATATTTCTATTATTTTCTACAATTTTGATCCCGATATTGTAATTTATAACTTATAATTGTTTAAATTTATTAAATAAAAAAAATGACCTCTCTATTTTTTCTGTTTTAGAATGCATATTCGGCAAGCAAATTCGCGAACTTGGTTCGACGTGGTTTGCTGACTTAGGGCCCCCTTTCGGAGTCATGTACTGCATCAAATGCGAGTGCATACCGGTAAGAATAATTTAATTTAATTTTAATTAATTTAAAATTTATTATTATTATTATTATTATGAAAACGTAAATTATTTATTTTATCTTGGGTGGGAGGAATATTTGAATTTTGACATAATAAGTACTCGATTAGGAAGTAGAACAACTGCAGTGACTTAATTTTAATTAGATTCGAAAACTGCTGTTTTCAAAACTGTATACGAAGCCCGAATTCCTCAGTGGTCGCGTAATAATTGTCATTAGCATTCAAAGTGTAGTACTCCTTCATGTACGTATCAAGAATTATTTCTTGTTTACGGGGACAGTGGTCATTAAAAATCTCGACTGGTTTTTTATTACAGACGATTCATCACATTTTTTGAAAAATTTGCATGAATTAAAACAACTTCTTTCTTTCCTCATTGTATATGTTAGATAAGAGATTAGATTACGATTTGTTCAATTTTAAAATGGAGACAAAATTTTACAGTGACTCTCACTTTTGTCTTAAAAGTTTCAAATAGTCTATTTAAATTTTTTTTTAACTAAATAAAAAACTAATAATATTAAAAATAATAATATGGTTTATAATTTATCTTTTTCTGTCCTTTTGTATCCCTTTCCAATTCATTTCTATCCCTGCCTATCCCTTTCTATTCTTTTCTATAATTTCTACTTATTTACGGATTTTCTTTCTTACCTCCCTTTTTGTCTTTCTTTTATATCCACTTTTATCCTTCCCAAATCCTTTCTATTCCATTTTTATCCCTTTGTATCCCTGTTTTATCTTCTCTATCTCCTTCTATCCCATTTCTATAATTTTCTATCCTCTTCCACCCTTCTCCAATCCTTTCTATCCTATTTTAATCATTTTCTATCCCGATTCTATACTTTTCTATCCTTCTTTAACACCTTTTATCTCTTCCTATCCCCTTTGTATTCTTTTCTATTCTTTTTTAACTCTTCCTATCCCTGATATCCCCTTCAATCCTTTTCTGTCTCATCCTATCTATTCCAATTCTTCTCCTCATCTTTCTATTCTTTTATATCCCTTTCTATCTCTTTTCCATAATTTTCTATTACTTTCTATCATTTAATATCAGATTGTTTTCCTTTCTATCCATGTTTTATACTTTCCTATCTTTTTCTATATATTTCTATACTATTTTTTATCCCATTTTATTTTTTATTTATCTATCTTTTTCTATACTTTTTAACTCTTCCTGTTCCTGATTATTTTTATCCTTTTCTTTCCTTTTGTATACCTTTCCCTTTCATTCCTATCTCTCTCTATCCCTTGCCTATTCCTTTCAATTCTTTTCTATCATTTCTATTTCCCATTTATTTACGGATTTTCTTTTCTACCTCCTTCCATCCCTTACCTATTCAAATCTTATCTTATCATATCCAGTTTTTATTATTTCCTATGCTCTATCCTCTTTTATCCTCCCAAAACCCTTTCTATTCCATTTTTATCCCTTTCTATGCCTGTTTTATCTTCTTTATCTTTCTATCCTCTACCCTCTTCTATCCTTCTCAAACCCTTTCTATTCCATTTTTATCCCTTCCTATCCCTTTCTATCCCTGTTTTATCTTTTTCTTCTTTATATTTCTATCCTCTATCCTCTTCTATCCCTCCCAAACCTTTTCTATTCCATTTTTATCACTTTCTATCCCTGTTTTATCTTCTTCTTTATCTTTTTATCCTCTATCCTCTTCTATCCTTCCCAAACCCTTTCTATTCCTTTTTATCCCTTTCTATCCCTTTCTATTCCTTGTTTTATCTTCTCTATCCCCTTCCATCCCATTTCCATACTTTTCTATCATTCTTTAACATCTTCTATCTCTTCCTATCCCATTTTTACATATTTCTATTTTCTTTTCTATCCAGCCGAATTTCTCTCAACAAAAAAACGAACACAATCAAGGTATAAGTTTCTGATGAGCAAAGAGAGCTTTTTACCAAGAAATTCTCCCCGTAAATATTATTCTGAAAGACCATTGACCTTCCTGAAAGCTATCTTATGTTTTGAAATCAGGAGTATCGACGCTTTCAAGTCTGATCGACGGCACTCGTCTCGAGTTTTTGCAAGTCGGTTCACTTTTGCTGGCCATCTCAGCTGGGAAGAGCAGAGAGAAGTCTGAGTTGAGAGCTTTGGTCGTTTGTCGTTGATCGTTCGGAATGGCGACGCCCGCCTTATTTTTAGACTTCGAAGGAACGACACTCGCACTTTAGTGTGCACAAGATACTATTGATAGGTCGTCCTCTCCTCGCGGCAAAAAAAAAAAAAAAAAAGAAGAGACGAGGAAGAATAAAAAGATGAAGCAGAAGAAGTAAAGGACAGACAAGGAAACTGTGTGAATTAGCGATTTTTACACAGTGGCTCAATTCAATCACTGCAATCGTCTAAAATCACTCGGAAATCGCTTTTAAATTAATTTTTAATGACAATTGTAAAAAAAAAAATAATAAAAAGATGAAATCAGTTCCATGAGACACTAATTAAAAATAAAACAAATGTAGTGGACACTTGGACAGTTTATCTGTCATGTACGTGATAATATATATATTTCAGGGGATTTAATTAAATTAATAATATTCGGAATTTAATTGAAATTTCAATTAAGGTCTGCTCAAAAAATGAATGCAAATCTCGCAGATTACAAGTGCTTATTAAATAATTAATTAGCATCCACGTTTTAATCATATACAGCTTATCACTTCACATGACAATGATGCGTACTCTGTTTAGAGTCGAAAGTTGTATAATTGATGATACGTTGATTGATTGCATCACCAGTCTTTAATCAAAACTTATCGTACACCGATGACACAACGCTCTGATGCCTCTATATTTTATTGTGAACATTGTGAATATTAATAAGAATGTCTCAGACATTTTATTGATGCCAGCTGTTGCGAAAAAATTGACTCCTTTAGGTGCGGCCAATAAAAATCTTTAAAAACAATGAGAAGTCAATCGTAAAGTTGCTTTTCAATTTCTTGGTCTAGACGAGTCTAATTGTTTAGTCTATAGAGACGTCTCGGTATTTTTACGAGTTGACAATTAAAGTCTGGTTATTCAGGTTCGCCTATTTTTTTTTTTGGATCCAGTGAGACTTTGATTTGGTTTTTGGGGCCTGAGATCAACGAATATTGGAAATATAATTTTGTAGTTTAGTGTGTGACTCGAAAATCGCTTGCAATCACTTGAAATCACTTGTAATCACTTCTAATCGACTGCAATCACTAAATTCGTCTGTAATCACACGAAAATCAATGAGTACTCACTATAAAATCACCTAGAATCACCTGAAAATTTATTGTAATTATTTATACTTAAAATCATCTGAAATCACTTGGAAATCACATGAAATCACTCTGAATCTCTATAATCACCTTTAATAAGTTTAAAAACAACTAAAAACACCCTGAAGTCACTTTTAGTGACTGCAATCACTCGGAAATTATTTGAAAATCATAGTAATTATCTAAAATCACTTAGAAATCAAAATCAAAAATGATAATCAGTTGCAGAAACTATAGTCACTTGTAATCACTTAAAAATCACCTTCAATCTCTGCGATTATCTAAAATCACTCCGAAATCACTCAAAATGACTTTCAATCACTACAATTACCTAAAATCACTCAGTAATAATTACAAGTGTCTTTTAATTATTGTATAGTCACTACCTGACTTAATTATTGACTTGTTTAATTTCTTTGCAATCTATTTACAAAAAATCATTGAATAAACATAAATTAATTTATTAATTAATGCATTCTCAATCGACTTGTTACAGATACAAAAGAAAAGACGAATTGTGGCCAGAGTTCAGTGCAGAAACATAAAAAACGAGTGTCCGAAGCTGACCTGCGATGAACCAGTATTACTTCCGGGTCGCTGCTGCAAATCCTGTCCTAATGACTTCAGTAAGTTTCAATAATGTGACATATAAATAAAAGTCTACAAAAAAACTTTATTGAGATGATTAAAATTACAAATTCTAATTTTCAAGATAGAACTTGATTTCAATTTCTTTAAAATTGATGTTGGATGACGTAGGAAGAGATCTGAATAAATAGAATGGAATAGGAAAAAGGGAGGGAAAGGAATAGAAAGGGATAGAAAATAATAGAAAGACAGAAAAGAATAAAAAGGAATAAAATGAGATAGAAAATAATAAAAAGCGGTAGGAGAACGAATAGAAAAAGATTGAAAAGGATTGAAAGAATAGAGAGAAGGAATAGAAGAGAATAGAGAGGGATAAAAAAAGAATCGAAATGGATGAAAATGGGTTGAAAGCGAATAGAAAGAAATATAAAGTTATAGAAAAGAATACGAAAGCATAGAATGAAACAGAAAAGGATAGAAAAGGGATAAAAAGGGGATGAAAGGGAATAGAAAGAAATAGAAAGGTATAGAAAAGAATACCAAAGCGTAGAATGAAACAGAAAAGGATAGAAACGGTTAGAAAAGGATAGAAAGGGATAGAAAGAGATGTGACAGGTAAAATGGGACAGAAAGAGATATAAGGAAAAGAAAAATAAGGATAGGAAACCACATAAAAAACAGGAATGAATTTGAGGATACAGAAAAGGATAGAAAAGAATAGAAAGTATTTTTTAAATTTGTAGAAAAGGATATAAAGGAAGGAAAAGCGATATAATCCAAGAGAAAGTGATAAAAAAACAGCGAGGGATAAAATGAGATAGAAAAGGATAGAAAGGGATATAAAAGAATAGAAAGAGAAGGATAATGTTAAAAATCGATGTAATCAGGTAGAACAGAATGAAAAGGTATAAAAGGCTTTAGAAAAGGATAGAAAAAGTTATGAATAGCTAGAATGAGATAAAAAATGAATGGAAAGGAATGAAAAATGTTAGAAAAGGGGTCGAAGAGGATAAAAAGAGAATGAAAGGTATAGAAATAGAAAGGTTTAGAAAAGAATGGATAGAAATGTTTAGAAAAGGATAGAACAGGGGGAGAAAGAGATGTGACAGGTAAAATGGGACAGAAA
>UCOK01015549.1:0-103185 GCA_900474325.1 Synergus umbraculus | reverse complement strand
ATTTCGTTCATTTGAACGTTCGAAACTCTATTCACATATTTTAAACATGATTGAAAAGTTCTGAACGTTCAAATGAACGAATTTTTGTATTGATTGTATTTGTAACTACAAAAAGTTTTTAAATATTGATTAATTTACATTGAAAATAATAAAGAATTAAATAAACTTGTAATCCTGATTGTTATTTTTAGTTGGCACAATATTTCTGGATAAAATATAATTTGAAAAAAATATTTCGTTCATTTGAACGTTCGAAACTCTATTCACATATTTTAAACATGATTGAAAAGTTCTGAACGTTCAAATGAACGAATTTTTGTATTGATTGTATTTGTAACTACAAAAAGTTTTTAAATATTGATTAATTTACATTGAAAATAATAAAGAATTAAATAAACTCGTAATCCTGATTGTTATTTTTAGTTGGCACAATATTTCTGGATAAAATATAATTAAAAAAAAATATTTCATTCATTTGAACGTTCGAAACTTTATTCACATTTTTAAACACCGTTAATTGACAAGATTTTTTTAAATATAATTAGACTGTTTTCATGAGCGATTTAAATTAGAATTACAACTTGTAAATCAACATCTCACATCTTGAAATTTGATTATGTGTGTGATAAGATATTATGTAATAAGAAGATAATTAATGAAAGTTATTCGATAATGATATTTTTAATTACACTATCGACAGTGTTGACGAATCTGAGATATAAGTTTTACTCTAGTCAATAGATAATGACTTAATTTTAACAATAAGGAAGTAAAAGAAATTTTCCGAGATAAAAATAACCAGGAAAAATTACTATCTTTGAAACAATTAAATTAATAACATAAAACGGTTCTCAATTATTGCTTTGACGGATCATTTTCCAGATTCAATTGTGATATTTAATCAAGAATTAATTTGAAAATTTGTAATTTTGCAATTTTGCAAAGTATTTGTTGATTTTAGTGGTTGAGAATGACAGAGTGCATACAATTCTGAAAGCACTAGTCTTCGTTAGATCACTGAAGTTAAACAGCGTTGGTCACGGTTAGTACTTGGATGGGTTACCGCTGAGGAAAATACCGTGTGCTGTTGTCAAATTTACGTTGTTTGATATTGGTCGAATATATAAAGCTCTAGTAGAAGTCTTAAAAGCAGACCAATGTACTATACCTAATAATATGTACTATTATATCATTCTTTTCTTCGAAATGTTGGATATATTCCAAATCTTTTGAAAACTATTCTGCATTCAAAGATGTTTAATAAGTTCAAAACTTGAAAGGAAATAGGAAATTTTTTTCTAAACATAAGTAAATTCGACTTAGAAACTAGAAATAAAGTAAGTTTTGAATTTTAAACTTGATTTAAATTTTAAAATATGTATAGAATAGAGAAGCACAAAGGCTCATATTCGTCATTTTGAAATGGTTTCTGGGAATGGCGAACCTACATGCCACCCTTTCATCCCCCTTTTTGATTCTGTCTGGCTTAAATTCGTGAACAAAAGCTTTGTGCATGACCTAGGACTACCCCAATCGAAAAACTCGTTATACCTTCCAACTCACACGAGGTTACTCTAGGTTATGTATTTCAGGGACCCTTTCGTCCTTGATAGAAAAATAAGCGTCTAGACAGGACCACGGATTCTATTTTAGACTGGATAATAGGTTCTTATAACCAGCATTTTAAAAAATCTATTAAACTGTCATGAATAGCTAAACTGGTTCCCCGACCTTGAATTATAATCATGCCTATCCTACCTTAAAAACGTGCGAAAGGAAGCAGAATCTCATTTTAATTTCTTCATATTTGTTAAAAATAGATTTTTTGTAAATACTAGAAACTGAGAAAAAATAATTTTGATTCTGGACTGTTTCATATCTTTTATCTCAGTTTTTAAATTGAAAAATACTGCGTGTTAAATTTGTTCGTTTAGAATTTGTTTATTGAAAATGTTTGTCTTATGTGCAGTGCGAGAATAACTACTTATTTATGATTTCTGCGTCTTTTTATCACTTCATGATTATTATTCCGACTTTAATTTTACTCAAGGTTGGCAAATTGTCATTCATATACAAGTTCAGGGAGAATTTCAGTTCAGTATATATATAAAAGTTGCCAAAGCTGTACTCTCTCGCTGTTTTCTTTAATCTCTACATATTCTTTTAGTAAGTTAATTTAATTAAATATAATCCCTTTTGTTTTTAATTATTTTAGTCAAATGAGTCCAAAATAGAAATTAGCCTGAAAGTTTCTTCTGCTATGTATTCAGATTTATTAAAATGATAACATTTGGGAAAATATTTTCAGATTAGAACCTTTCATTTATAAGGTAAATTCCAACTGATCATCTTGTTATCTCAGCAAATATTTAAATACGAGTTCCGAATATAATAGACGCAATAATCGCAAATTATTCATATTCTTTACATTTTGTTCTAACGCAAACACAAGTAAGCAATAAATCCTCTTTATTACAATAGACGTGCTACAAATGCTTCTTCAGATCGTTTATGTTAATTATAACCCAGAGGGTGAATTATTACGAGGGGAAATATGAAATTAACTATATCTTCTCTCAATCGACTGCCATTAAATCTGTATAGGATTTCCATTGAAATTTCCTCAAACCACAAAAATGTACTTCTTGTGCATAAACGTTATCGGTGATCATGTTCGTAAGTCGACAAAAAGAAAGTTATTTAACAAACATTGTAAATTTGGCAAATCTGCAAAGCCTATCTGATTTGTTGAGGTTTAATCATGAAATGTTTATATGTACATACTTTGTATCAAGAAAGTTCTTGAGACAAGATTTACTTTTCAATCGTGAGATAAACGAAAATCGGCTACAGTGTGTACAATTGTAAATTGATAAGGTGAACACAATTATTTACGTGCTTGCTACTGAACGACACAAGAGCAAACATTTATCACACTCTATTATTTATTATTACAAATGATTTATTGTCTATTGCATCTGCTATTTAAGGATATTTTGTAAATTGTTTGTCGATTAGATTTTTAATGCAATAACTTCTCTACTATTTAGTCTTTTGCAAATGTTTCAAAAATGCCTCTTGGAAGTTAAATATCAAATTTATTTGTGTTGTCAATTATTATTATTATTTATTTGTTGGCAATTATGTAGTATGAAAAGTGTAGTGAATCAGGTTTTATAGAAAAAATTGCAGGTGTGTGAAGAAAATTTCAAATTTTGATGATTTTTGAATGATAAATGTCTGTAATTTAAAAATTATAATGAACTTGTTTTCACTTTACACGAGGTGTTTACAAGGTTGAGCCATATCTTCTGTTGTTATATAGATATATCTATATACATTATGTGTGTTGACAAAGTGCAACAGGTGTACATAGTTTGTCTAGTCTGTTTAATCAAAATTGACGACATTTTTGACATAACTAATATTTAGGTAAAAATTTAATTTTATTAGTACATATGTATGAATATACTTAATATATTTATGATAGGGACAAGGTCTAAAGAGAGGCTATTAAATTAATATTAAGTCAAGAAAATGCATTAAATAAAACTTATTTCAAAATTTGTTTTAATATCTGAAATGAAAAATCTGAAATTTTTTAAAGTTTCATAAACATATTATAGCTTGTGAGAAAATATATAGGTTTTCCTTTCATATATCTATGTATATGACATAGAAATCGATTTGAAAGGAAATATACAAATGTTCACTGCCTTGTTCTATAAGATCGTTAAAAAACTGAATGGCTATCAGAACGACATGACGTAGAAGACTTGCGTGATGCGAACGTCAGACTTGACGTAATCTGCACTATGATAACGAAATAGCGTTTCTAATGCGTAGGCAGAGTATATAATTTAAAGGCTTCATTTTCTTATAACCATAAAAGTGTTCTAATTAATTTGTCTCGCGATTTAATCAGAAAATATTTAATTTGTACTATTCTTTATTCAGTACTTATTATTACGTATTTGTTTTGTTCATTAAAATTGAAGTGACCTAAAAAAACAAATCCAGGACTTTCATTTCAAATCTTTCGGAGGATAATATTTCTTGAATTCTTGGAGAGTAATTGTATCTTGAAAAAAATAATTTACGATTGGATTAAGGTTTTCACCTCAAAATTCAATTTATTTATTTAATTATAATTATTATAATCGGTCAATTTCTATTCAGCTCCCCAAAGAGTCTTTTTTTCTTTTGAATCTTTATGAAAAAAAAATCTAATATATTTTATCCATTTTCCAGACAATACGTTTCTTTATATGAACTGAAGGTTCATTAAATTCCCTATCTCCTTGACGACAGACTTCTAAAGTATATCCGTATTCTTGAGGGTGCGAAATTCAGTTTATGTTCATGATATTCTTGCTCAAGCCATTAGAACCCACATTTTAAGGATCAAGGGAGAAGATACTATAACATAACTGTATCTTCAGGGACGTTTTATAGACCAATTTCCATTAATTTTCTGATTTACGAGTTTCTTGATCTCCCATTAACTCTCAAGCATCCGAGGATTCAAAAATCATATGTAATTTCTGAACTTAAGATCTACAAAACAATAGATCTGAAAAAGCAATCATCAGTAGAAATTAAAACCTCACGAAATAAATCTGCGAATCATTTTCTGTTGATTGAGTGAAAAGTGATATGTTTCCTGACAAAGCGAATGTGTCTTACGTAATTTTTGCATGTGATCGACACATCGACTGATTTGACCTTGAAAATTTTCGCGGACAGGAGAAGCGCGTGGCACCCGCTGCCAATTAATTCGGTTATTCTTGTTCAGACAGTCACACTTTTACCATTCATCATCTGCGGCGATGGACATGTCCGACAATTTGACGCCAATTTTATATTATGTAGATAGATATCCAAAAAAAATGAATAAAATGCATTTTTTTTTAGGAAAAAAATTGGATTTAGTACTTTGATCAACTTGACAAATACTTAAAAATTGGTTTGCCGTCAATTTAGTAAAATTTCTCTGATGGTTTCAAGCGAAATTAGTTTCTAAATTCAAACAAATACTGCAGTGTATACATCTTAAAATCATTGGGATTAAATTCATATAGTTTTAAGTATTAAAAAAAACAATATTCTTTTAAAAAATCAAGAAAAAAGAGTGAGAGTTTAATTAAACTTAATCGAAAGGAATTTAGTAGCTATATGAATAGGAGGCAACTTTATTTTTATACAAGATTCTGCTATGTAGACAGTATACGCAATTTATTCTCGAGTTAAATTCCTCCCTCCCTTTTTCCCGTCTTGAAAAGCTGGCTGCGCCATTGCTTATTTGCTCACAATCATAAGCAAAATATAGAGAATCTGACACGTTCTGAGTGACCTTAGTGTATAAAAATCGAAAGCACCTGCAAAAGAGAGGCAATTAATAATCGATCAGTCGCATTATCCACTCGGCAGATTCAATTAACGGTTCTATTTTTCCTTCGGAGGTGAAGTTTTCACGTTTATTGCTACTTGAGTTTTCGAGCAGAAGGGTTCGGGAGACTAAACAAAGTGAGTAATCAAAGCACAATTGCTTTTCAGATGAAATTCTTTTGGAATTTTTGAAGTTTTATTTCCTTTTAGTGTTTTAATAACAACTTTTGCATTGTATTATATTTAAAAATGTAGAAGTCCATCAAAAGTCAAATGAGCCCCTTGGAGAATAATTTGTGCCAATTATTATGCTCAACAAGTTTAAATTAAAATAGCCTTCTGCTCGTTTAAACATTTCCACTGGACCTTAAACTTCCTACTTGTTTCTTTAAAAGCTGTGACTAATTCTCCAGCTGTTTAGGACGATTAGCAAAATGTTGTAAATTTTATTGGCTGAATTGGAAAGGGAAAGGGAAATTTTTCCTTCTCGGTAATGTCAATCCTAAGATAAATCTTAATAAGACAGTATCATTGAAAATTATTGGGAATAGAAAATGAACAAGGTAAAATTTGGGAGGGTTGAGTAGCTAGATGAATAACGGAAGGAGCTCTTTAAACTCTAAGCATGGTACCGAATCAGCTGTTTGTCTTGGCATCGGTACAAGAGTCCACTCTTTAAAATCAGTGGAAGGTAGCAAGACTAAATTAATAAATCTCTTCCTGAAATCCGAGCTGATATCTATCTAACCATTTCTTTCAAATTGCAATTTTACGAAATCGTTATTTCACCAAATAATCCGCGAATTATCTTCCCAGCGATTTTTTGCTAACATCCTCTTATGTAATTTTATTTTCAAAATCACTTTAGAAGTGATTTAAAACCAGACGTAGTTTATTGAGGAAATACTTCAAAGAAGTGAGTTTTACGTGAGACGTGGAAATCCCTTGTCTCACGTTGAAGAAATGCACGCAAGCTTGAAAATTGGCTTAAGAATCTTTAGATAACTTGGCTTTCGTACACTCTTGTCGACAGACCACAATTGTTTCCTCGAGTAAACATGACCAAAATATCCATGTACTGATCTAAAAATACATTCTTAATTGCGCCGTGAAAATTTATTGCTTGGCCTCGCGAAATTCTGGCAAGTTTAAGGGCAGCTGCATCGTGGAAACGTAAAATCGAAATGATTACTATTATCGACTTAAAAAGATATTTATAAAGTGTAAGTTTAACCAGATATTCTTAGAAGCGAAGGATTGACCCGTACTTTGCGATTAAAACACACAAGAATCTTCGGGATCTTTTTAGGATACTAGTCAGCACCTAATGGGAGTGCATTAAAATTTATGTGAATAAATTTGAGATTTAAGATAATTTTATTTTGTTTTACATTTTGAAGTGAATTTATTCTAATTCTTGCAATTTTTTTATTACAGTTTCCTGATGAGAGCATCCTTACATACATGGAGTTTCAACTGGATAGCGCAGAGTATTGTCAGGCTCAACACAAATAGAGAGGATCGCCTGAGCGTCCCAAAACTACAAAGATACACACTGAAGTAAGAACAAGAAGCAGCAGACCATCTTTATTAAGAGGGGAAAGATATTAGAGATATCTAGAATATCACCTGAAAGCCAGAAATCATCAGCTAGTCATCATACAAGAAATAGAAGAATTTATTAGATGCAATTGTTAATTTACCCTATCATATGCAGGCATTGTAGTTACTGAGCGCACCTTATCTGGGAGCACCCAGTGCCAAATAGGTGAGTCTAGCGCTCACCTTTTTCAAAAATCCTTTATACCACCTACTCTTCACAAAAATTATAATTTCCATAGCTTTTAATCATTTTTTTCTCATAAAAATAGCATAAACTACTCTATTTTTTATATTACTACTTTTATGCACATTTATTTAGTAATTTTAAAGATGTCCATAATTAAAATTAGCTTATTTCCACAATTATTATGTTTTTGTCTGTAAAATTAAAGGTACATTTTCGATCCGTTTTAGGTAATCATTTAGAATGATTTAAAAAACGAAAGATTAGAAAATTCTAAAAAAATGTCACAGTAGGATCTCTAAATATAGTGTTTCTGGCTATATTTTTTTACATTAGCCAAAAACGATAATTTTAGTACTATTTCTAAGCCTAAAAAGGATAATTATTTATCTGCTGGATAATTTGACTAATTGCAATTTTTTGAAATCTCTTGGGCTTCTTTATTTTGTTAAATTGATTTGGTTTTGATGTATTCAAAAGCTAGTATCTAAATTGTGAATTTTTTATTTGTTTCAGATAATCTTCCCAGTAGTCAAAAAATCCCTGAGTGGAAACAAAGCGCATATCAGCAACGCCTAATGTAACGTAGTTCGCACCCTTTTAGCGAGATTCGCACCCTAACCACCCTCCCTAAGGTTTACATGTAAACCCATTGTTCTGTCCTCTGTATAAAAATAACGAGTATTTAATTTGTTAAATGAGAAACAACATTATAAGACTGAAACCTATGAGTTAAATCGACGAACCCAGCCTTTGTTGCTTCATAAAGAGTGGTTGTCTTGAGTTTTAGAAGAGATTCAAAAGGGAGTGATTTAACATTTTTGTAGGGAAGAAAGAAAAAACAAGAGTTAAGAGACGGGTGTAGTTTTCCTCTTGTTGCCAAGAAGGAAATGAGCATCATGACGTACAAAGACATCAGACTGGCACCAGCCGAAATTGAATTCAAAAACATGAAGTTCCTCATCACTGATAGACCCAGCGATCAAAGCATCCATACTTTTATTCAAGTGAGCTCATTTTTTTTTGTATATTTGTTGTTATTTAAGTCAATTTACAGAAAGTTGACTAAAAAGCTGTGGAGAACTTAAATATTTATTCTTTCATTACGTTTTACTGTTTTTAAATTATATATATTTAAATACATATTCTTTTTTTTCAGGAACTGAAGAGGCACAATGTAAAAGAAGTAGTAAGAGTTTGTGAACCAACGTACAAAGTCGACGAACTCCGACAAGAGGGCATCGACGTCATCGACTTGGTTTTCGATGATGGCACTTTTCCACCAAATGAGGTAAATATATCTAAATTCAGAAGTTACCTCACAATATATATTTTATCTTGATAATAATAATAATAATATAGTAATTCTCAAAAATATCAATTTCCTTTAAAAAATAAAATTATACAGATAAAATTATACAGAAGAAAATTATGTTTATAGCTCAAGATTTATGAGATAAACTTCTGTTTAGCAGTGTTTTGAAACAGCAAATATAGATAATGCAAATATATTATAATTAACAGGTAGTAGACGATTGGTTTGAACTACTGAAAACTCGATTCCGTGAATCACCTGATGCATGCGTCGCTGTTCACTGCGTAGCAGGACTTGGAAGAGCACCTGTACTAGTTGCTCTTGCTCTGATCGAGCTTGGTCTTAAGTATGAAGACGCAGTTGCTTTAATCAGGGAGTAAGTAATCCCACGAGAATAGAAACAAAACTAGCAAAACCTAAGAATTGAATTCAAACCACAGTGAAAAAATAAATTCAATTTTCACTCACTCTCATATCAAAGACTTTACAGCTTCCTATAGTCATTTACAAATGCTTGAATTTGAAATTGAATGCTCTCAAATTACTAAAATTGCCAGATCATTATATTCAGGAACTATTTTTTTTAACCTTTGTGTATTTTTTTTGTTCGAGGAAGCAAATTACAATTATATAACGTCGATTTAATTCATTTTATGCAGAATCTTAAATTCACTGTTTACTTTCTCGTTTCTAGAAAGAGGCGAGGTGCTATCAACGCCAAGCAACTGGCCTATTTGGAAAAGTATCGTCCAAAGTCTCGACTGAAGCTCAAGAACGGACAAAAGAACTCTTGCTGCGTCCAGTAGATAAAATAATTCTTCTCTGGAAGCGACTATAATAATTGATACTGATTGGTACACATTATTGTATAAGTTTATGCGCCAGACGACAAATGACGTGACGTGCCGTTTCTGTTTGAAATCGTCTGTCAATGGAAATGCAACCAAGTCTACTGTCAATCGAGTCACAAATCGATAGCATTACTTTTAGAAACTCATTAAAATTCTCTGGTTCTTTTTTTCCCTAAGACCAGTTCGCTTTCTCTAAAAATATTGTAATTGCTTTTTGTAAATTGTAAATTAAATTCAGTGCTTCATGTGCAGTTATCCGACAGTGGACAAGAAATTTCTTAGTGTAAGCTCTTAATGACACATCAATTTTAATCTAATTTTGTTTGAATTTTGTGGATAGTGTCATAAATTCTTGTTAAGGGATCTACAAAAATTTTTTGTGTGCTCTTAATGTGCCTAATTTATATATTATTTGGAAAAAAATCAAATAAAATTAAATTGTACATTAAATTATAAATTATTTGAAAAAAATAGATGAAACAAAGATCTTTGATTCCGAAATCGTCGATATTTATTAAAATATTGACCTCGAAGAACAAATACAGTGCAACTCTCTTTTGTCAGGAAGGTGGGATGATTTTTTTATAATCTTGCAATAAGAGTTTCACTGAGAATACAAGTATTCGATAAATATATTGATTGCCTGGCGACTTCTCAAAATCACCATTTTCACTTTTTTTTTAACGCGAAGTGAGAAGTAACTAGTAAAATTATCTATTGCGTTTTGTATACACACGCATAGTAACTTAGGTAATAAAGAATTGTAAATTATATTTTGTAATGAGACGCGTTTTCTTCTCGCTGATAGCGCATTATTTTTTCTCAGCTAGTGTTCGAATTCAATCGAAAATGAACTCTTACGCTGATATTGTACGCACGAATCGCGAGAAGTTTGTCAAGCGTCTGAAACCTGTACATTCTTTTTTTTTTTAAAGCGCTACCATAAGAAAGATGAAATTTGCTTTTGAAAATCGATGTCTTTCAAATTTTCCTCTCTTCTATTTTAAAAGATTGAGGCATATCATTTTTTAATTTAATCCGCGAGTTCATCTTTCTTTATAAATTGTGCAATGACCATTACCAAACATCACATCCGAAGGCATATTATTTTAGTGTTTTGTTTTCGCCTCGCAAACGTGTTGTTAATCAGAAATCAATCAGAAGTACAACGCTCTGAGAAATGTTTCTTAAAATTGATGAAATTGTAAATGACATGAAGACACATTTCAATGAGTAAGAGCGGGGGGGAAACAAAACTTTTGCATCTTTTCGAAGCCTCGGCGAATGATGCAGGACTCGTAAATTAAGACACTAGTGTATATGCGTGAACGAACTCGTAGTGGTATTCAAAGTATTTAATCTCTCGTATAATATTTACGAAAAACGTCGCCAACGAAAGACGTTGCGTTGCATTTCCAGTGGCACCTGGAGCCGGTGGACACTCTTAACTCTTATTGGACTCGGAAATATGCATTAATTCGAACGACAAATAGTTGAAATGTGAAACAAAGGCGAGGTAATTCACTCCAGAGCTATATATCACTTGAACCGTAACTCGCTGATGATTTTATCCGATTCTCTTTAAATCCTTGTTCGATAAATTGTCGCTTGTGTCCTGTAGTTTTGATAAAATTTTCAGCGACTCTACGCACCACACTAAACTGTGTTCAAAAAATAGTAAAATTCACTCCTAAAAAAATTTAATATGTAGACTGTTTTTCTCTGCTGATCCAGGATGACCGCTCGAAACATATTTACTATTTCTTCTTTATTTTTGACATTTTTGTAACATTTTATATTGAATAACTTCGTTTTCTTCAGGGCTTCTCATTAAAAAAACGTTATACTCAATTTATTCTTCTACGTACATGTTTTTATGAATGTCTTCAATGTACGGAGAAAAATGGTCGTCTGAGGTCGCAGAGATTAATCAGATTGCGAAACCAGATACACAATTCTTTTTTTGTAAGATTTAACAAGAAAAAAAGCACTGCAATATTTTTTACCAGAGGATGGGACGAGGGTCATTCATAAGAAAAAAAATCGTATTGATTCCTAAACCCAACATTGATAATATACCATTCTTCAATTTACATTAGTTCAGTTATTATCTTTGTAAGAATTACTTAATTAAAATATGAATGTATTTTGTAATTGTTCCTTTCGCTTTCATGCAAAGAAAATTATAATTTCGATAAGCCAGAGGAGATTCTCTATTTCAATCAATTTTCATACGTGTGCAATGTGCACATGTCGATTCATTTCTTTACAAAGCGATTTAAATGCATTCTGCCTGAGAATATTTTTAATTTATGAAACCTTAGTATTCAATCAAAGTGTGTCATTTGTATTTATTAAATCAATTCAAATTTCATTCTAAGCTAATTTTAGAATAGGTATGTGATAAAAGTGTTTTAATCGATTGTGAAGAATTGAATCGAAATGCTTGTAATTCTAATAAGTTTTAACTCAAAGCGTGAGGCATTTCCTAGCGAGCATCTAGTATAATACCAGAAAAAAAGCACAGGGTCATATTAAAAGTTGAATTAAATACCGCTTCCTGGTTACCAGACTTTACTCCTGGTAATCTTACTAGATAATCTCTAGAAATGCCTGTATTTAGGTAAATATATTTTTCAAACTTGAATTCTTTAAATAAAATATGCAAAACTATAATTTTTCTTTTTACTTGAAAATGTGTAGTAAGAAATTTCTCGTTCAGCGGAACGGGAAGGAAGATCGCTCTTCTGTATTCAATTAATTTTTTTTAAAGCAGATCTGACATCAGCATCTATGATGTAACGGTGAAGAAACAATAGTTTTATTAAAATGTAAACAACAATAACGAAATAAAGATGAATGGAAGTCGTTTTGTGAAAGAGGTAGTAAGTTGTCTTAAGATTCTAGTCATTAAGAGATTGAAGTTGAGAAAATATGTAACTCAATAATTTTTAAAGAATAGTGTTTCGTTTATTTAGCAAGGTATACAAATTTTTGAAAAAAACAGTAAGGGCTTTGTTCCTTTCTTATAACTTAGAAAATTTTTAAAGAATAGCGTTTCGCTTATTTAGCAAGGTATACAAATTGTTGAAAAAACAGTAAGGACTTTGTTCCTTTTTTATAACTTAGATAACTGAGAAATTCTGCCTCTACATGAACATGTCATCATACCCTGGGGGAGGAAGATGATCAGTGTCTGGTTGTCTTAGCGGAAGTCTGGGTCGAAGAATATCTGGTGGACCGAAAGGATCAAATCTTGCTCCGGGAGGCACGGATCCACTGGAAATGGTTAGAAAATTAATTATTAAAATGATTTTTTAGATTGATATTATTATAGATGTTAAAAAACCACGAAAGCTTTTTTAAATTAATTGATCCCGGTTGATTTATTGATTAATAATTAATGACATACGGTGGAAGTCGACTCCCAGGAACTCCTAAGCCTCCGGTTCCCCCAGGTCCCCTCAGTCCCCCCGGTCCCAGTGGATGGCCTCCAGAGCGTGAACCAAATGGATCATATAGCATTCCACCACCTGGTGCAAGTGGATCTAAATCTGATCTGCCGACTCCCCTTACACCACCATGCGGCTCCCTTAAAAGATAAGGTTTGATATATTTTAATTTCAATTTCTATATCATTCACTTCAATATGTAATATGTAATCTAATATTTTTTTGAAATGTTTAATTTATTCTTAAATTGTCTATTATTCGAAAAAAAAGAAAACTTTGACTATCTATATTGCTATAATTTAAATAGTTCACCTAAATTTGTTAAAATATAAAATAATATGCGTTATTTGTATAATTTAGATATTAAATATTCTTGCATCAGTCTATAGGGAAAAATGGTTACTTTAAATAATTTCTTCGAACGGAAATTGAATCCTATGGCGAAAAGAACTTTAAAGAGGATTTTCATTTTTTATTCCTGGAAACTTGATGAAATTTGGTGAAATTCAAACATCGGCTAGAGGCCAATAATCATCACGATTTATATCGTCATCTATATCGCGAGAGATCTGCAAACATTTTAATATATTATTTTTGAGAAGGGAGAAAAGCCGCACCGGTTTTACTGAGCCTATTTCGTTTTCAGTAAATATTAAAAAATAAGTATCGTGATGCTTTCAAGAAAATCATTTTGATTTAAACTAAAACGTTATATTATCCAGAAATTTTTCAATTTTCAAGATATGAACTTTCGGATATACTTAGGAATTGAAATTATTATCCTGAAAATAATTAGGTTCTATTATTAAGCCTTCTTTTTTGGGAGGCTCAAGTAAATCGATGCGATATTTACCAAGGAGGCAATGTAGCTGCAGGTCGTTGCGGCGGTCCTACCGTATAATAATCTGTAATCCCGTGCATGTTTTCCTCGTCTGGGTCATGAGTTTGAGTTGAAACTTCAGCTGTGTTGTTGTTGTAAAGCGGAGAGATCAGATTTCTTTTAACGGATCTTAAAATTTTCTGATACGTTGGAATTAAAGCTTGTAAAGGTCCATGCAGATTATTCACAGTTGTTTCAAACGGAAACTGAACGCATGATGCTTCGTGACCTTCTATTCTCTAGAAATAAAATAACACATTATTAAACATTAAAATACTTTCACCAATTAAAAATGGTTTAACTTCTTATTGACATTTTATTATATCCTCGATAGCAGTCTGAGAAAAAAGATAATTTTATTTGCCTAGTATCAATAAGTTCATCAAATAAAGCTATACTTGACTTTTAATTCGTAATTTTGACTGAATTTGAACATCTGAAGAAAATTACCAATAAATTTATAAGGAAATCTGCATCAGATTTTGTTCCCAACAAAATATAAAGTTTTTCGTTTAGAACATATCGAAGTGTGTAATTCGGCTGCTGGTTCCAACCTTCGGGTAACAATTCTGAACCTTTTTCGGCAGGATCGTGCGTTTTCTGAAAGATGAATAAATATTTCCATTTTGAATTAACTCCTTGAAATCAATGACTTGATTTTTTTCAGAAACAATTGACAGTATAGAAAAACACCAAGTCCATGAATACTATATTCTAGTAATGCTCCAAAACATGTTTCTAATTCACCAAATTTTGGTATATTTGTTTGTACGTTTATCCGAACAACTGCCAGTAAAAAAACGAACAATTTTATAGGTTACGTAACCTTTGTATCCAAATCGACATTTATATAATTATGAATATGCAATAATAACGATAACAACTAATCTAAAATTAAGATATGTATGTGAATAATATAAGAGAATGAAAACTTCGCCGGTTTTCTAGAAATAAAAAAAAAAGCATTCAGAAGTCTTACCGAATCGCCGAGTCCGATGCATTTAAAACCATTTTTAATGATACACCAGTGCACGAACAAAATGAGGACATCTTCCTTCTTTGTGATCTGGGAATCGTAGATTTTGTTGATCAGCTCAAAGCCGAATGTATCGACTAAATTCAACGACATTTTTTCCTTTCATACAGTGACAAACAACTTTTGACGTTTCAAGCTTACGCCATTATTAAAATGTTCGTGATAAATCGGTTTCTTAGGTTCGGGGATTTTCGGCACTGTAGCTTTTAAAAAGTTCAAAATGTGAATTGCCTAAAATTAAAATTGGAAAAATTAATTTTGATATTTTTGCCATAGGGTTTTGAATTTTATAAGTCAAAGATAACTTTTGATTTGGTAACTAAAATGTCACATCAAAGACATGTGAGTGTCGATTTTAATTAATAAATGAAATGAAAATCGGAATGTATTTAATTGCGCATGTGCTGCGCAATAGAAAGCGCGCGAATGCGCAAATCGAGAGAAGAAGCATATAAAACGTGCGTGTAAGCATCATAATTTTTCCGGTGTGTCAAAAAGTAATTTACAATCTTTACAATCAAATTAATCAAACTGTGCAAACTTTGAACTCTCGTTAAAACAGCATATTCTATATGTTATATTTATTTTTCGCAAAAACAAGTAAATCGATTAACTACACGTGTAATTGAACCTTTCGTAACCTCAAAATGTAATCCGCGGTGCAAGTTGACATTCCGAAATCAAATATTTATAGAATTAAAAACAATAAAAGTTTAAAAATTGTCTTAGGAGGACTTGAAATATCTGAAAAATGATTATTAAGTTGGAAAAAGTGATAAGTTGTTCTTCTGAGCATCCTTCGTATCCAGCATCAAATCTCCTGGAATACCATACAACCTCGAATTCATCCTGGCGATGTGCTAAACCCGGAGAATCATTGGCGACAGTTATTTTTCAACTAGCAGAAGCTTCTTGTATAACAGGAGCTGATATTGGAAATTATCGTTCCTGTATCGTTATTGTAACAGCGTCGACAAGTGCGGAGCCAGACAACTGGATTCCAGTGATAAATCATCAATTTCTCACTCATGATGAAGCTGCGAATGGAAAGTTTAAGGATCAGATGCAGATTTTCACGAAAAAGGATCTAAATCCTGAAATTTTAAAGATTAAATTCGATAGAGTGAAGGTATTTATTATATTTATGATTCAATTTTTATTAATTTTTCATCTAATTTTATATTTAAAAGTTGAATCTACATATACAATATTTAACATAATTTTTATTTTAACAGGTTACCTGCATGCAATCTGCAAATCCAAGAGAAATTTTTGGATTGTCTTTTATAGTTTTGAGAACTGAGGTTGTTATCGATATGGGTTTAGATGTCTTTGGTAGATTTAAAATGAAGCAATCGAATGAAGAGAAAGAACAGCCTGTGGATAAATTTAAGGGAAAGTATCTCAAGTTGTTTGGCAATAATAAACAAGTTAACTATAAAGACGATTTGAAGGATAAGATGAAAGAATGTGGCTTAAACAATTTCGCGAAACGTCAAGAAGAGGAACGCGAACACAAGAAAAAACCCTTGCTGGAAAAATTAGAGGCTGGAAAAGCTGACGAGGTTTTTGGAAAACCAAAAGATTCTTCGAATGCGACTCCTGGTACTTCGAAAATGAATGGAGAAAAGAATAATTCGAATTCTGTGAATGTGAAACCTATAGCGAGAACTCCTTTTGGAGATGTAATTCCATCGACTTCGAAAACGAAGCAGGATAAAAACGAGAATGATAAGCAGAAATATACTAGGAAACGGTCCTTAAGTCCGGATGCTTCTAATGAAGAAGCAGCTGCTTTGAAGAAAGCGAATTGTACTAAATGCCAAGCAATTTCCAAAGACAAGTTATGTGAAGCCTGTCATAAGTTACCTCCTCAGAAAGCTACTTCAAAAGAAATTAAAACTTCAAAGAAGGATCCACCGAAAAAAATGAGACTGAGGAAGAAATTTGAAGAGCTCTTTGATGACGTTTCTTTTTCCTTGAGTGGTTATGTTAATCCTCAGAGGGATGAAATTAGGAGAAAAGCTCTGAAAATGGGGGCGAAATATATTGCCGATCCAAACACGACTGACAAATTGTGCACACATCTAATTTGTGCTTTTAAAAATACTCCTAAATCTCAACAGCTCAAGGGCCATACAAAGATTGTTTCCCATAATTTCATTGAAGATTGTTTTAATAAGAAAAGAAGGTATTTTGATCTTTCAGCTATAATAGTTATTAAACACTTTAGTTTTTATTAATATTATTTTTTCTTAGAAAGAATAATTAATGTTGGTATTTTAATTTCAGAATTCCATGGAGGCGGTATGCTCTAGATAAAAAAGAGAGGGAAGAACCTGACAGCGAGGAAGAATTTGCGGGAATTGCGAAATTTATTCCGTCTGAGGACGAGGAAAATGCTGATACTGATGATGATTTCAAACCCTACGATGAAGAAACGGACGAAGATGAAGAGTCAGATACTAATTATTGATATTAAGTTGCGTCCGAAGTTACCATTGGTAAGTCGAATAATTCGATAAATAAGACGATATTTTATACGAATGACAAAATATTTTAAAATAAAAATAACGAGAGTAACAGCTTTCGTTCTGACTTCCAAGCGATTTTAGAAAAATTCTCGGGATTCAAAAATTCTGTTAAAGAGGACACTATTTTATTTGTAACCACGAAAAATACAAGATCTTTTGGATGAATGAGATGATAAAAATGATGAAACTAACGTTCAAGGTGAAAATGTTTATATTTTACGGAAAATTGTGGTTTATAAAATATGCGATTTATTTATCTTGCTGTCTTTGGCAATTCTTTTGCTGGATTGTATTTGAATGTTTTAACTAAAGCACCTCTGCCCGCAGCTTCAAATTGCTTTTGATCCAACATAAAAGCATTATTTGTAGCTCTGCTGTGTCTAATATCTGTCCAAACTGCAAAATTTCAAAAATTAAGATATTAATTCAATTATCTAAAGTAGTTATTTTAGAGCATGGGTCCCAATTCTTGGCTTGTGACTGTAAAATTAAAAAGTCTCCAATGTCATTTATGAATCTTGTGCATTTGAAATTTAAATTATTTCAGCAAATCAATTGAATCATTTCAGAATGTGGAACCCCTGTCTTCAGAATTACGAGTGATTTTCAGTACTCACGATCCTTAACAATCCGAGTAATTGGCTGCTTTTTTTCTAATGGATTCCCTGATGTATTAATACTCTCGTTGACTATCGGAATTTTACAACGAGCCCTAATCTTGGGTATTCTGATTAAAGCTTGGGAAAGAAATGTTAGCCAAGTGCTCGTTATGATGTATAACAATACAGCCTGTAAAATTTTTAGTCAAAATGTTTATAAGGAATATACGACTTAGGATATCTTTTTTTGAAGTTATTAAAAAAAATACTTACCGATTTTAAAAAGATCGTAACTGACAGTGTGACAACGGGTACTATGAACTTGTAATATCTTTGAAATCCTTGCAATTTTGTTCCCATCGCGGGAGGTGGACAAAAATATACATACAATGCTGAAGAAATTGCTGAAATTATCGGCAATGCGTAGTATGGATCAGGCACACTTAGATCAGAAAACCACCATAAACCACCTTCTCGCATACTATCAATCGGGACACGTGCCATTCCGTTCATCGCCATAAAAAATAGGCAGAAAACTCCTCCCTAAGTCCAAAATTAGAAAATATAATATTACCCATAAATATTTTCAATCTGTAATTTTCAGTGGACTTTGAATTTTACATTAAATCGGAGTTATATTAAAAAGCAAACCTGGATCCCATAGTGTATTATACTCTTCTTTGACGTCATCATGTTGTTAGATTCAAAAAATTTATCTTGTTTTATAGTATACAACTGAACTAAAATTTAAGAAAATATATTAAGCAAATCAAAGAACTTAAAAAAACATATTTAAAAGTTGCATCTTACCTCTCATTTGATTTCCTTCGGCCATTGCTTCTCTTTTCCTTCTGTCAAAGTAGCTAAGCTCTTTTGCATGAATACGAGTCAGTGCCTGATGCCTCTGCATTTTCAGCAAATATGGAAACAGAAATATTTTTAAAGCTGCCGTTCCTGAAATAAGTCATTTTTTAAATTAAATTTCAGTTTTTTTCAATGCCATGTGAATTAGGTTCGAAGTTATTTACCAAGCATAATTGTTGCCCACCAAGGCACTCCACATGTATTGTGAACCCAGTATAAACAGTGTTGAGTAAGGCCTATTGGAGAGTAACCTCCTAAACCGTAGCTTTGCAAGGTAGCTTCTCCAATCGTTTCTACAATTTCTGTATCCAAAGGAGTCGGCGGTTCTATTTAAAAAAAATATAATTCTAATTTGTATAATTATTCTGTTAAATTTGAATATATTTAAAATATATTAGGCTCTTAAAATTTACCAGGTATTTGAGGTAGAGCATCTTGTGTAGATACTTTCGTCGCTTCTGTAGTACTCGTTGTACTGGCCTCACTAGTATTAGATGTACTAGTTGTACTGGTTGTGCTTGCAAATCTGATTAAATTTGCATTAAGAGCAATTGAATGGGATGCATGAGGTCCTAAGCAGCGAACTCGCGAATTAATATTTTTAATTCGATGAGAGGTGTGTAAGGATCTAGTTTGTGAAAATGACTGAAACAATTACAAATAGAATTAATTAATTTTCCATACTTTAATTATTTGAATTCCCTCTCTTTGTAAGAAAATTGCGTCTAATTATATAACCTCTTGAAGAATTAGATATATCAATTTCATTTTGGTGACAGATAAATTTCTGATTACATATAATTAAACAATTATTTTATTCGAACTTCAACAGTATGAATAATGAATAAATTCTATAAATTATAGTTACGTCAGTTAAAAATCGAAATTGAAGTTCTAAGTATGTTTTAAATTTTGATTTTATAAATAAAATCTGTTACAATTTAAGAAAAATAATAAGAATCGATTTGAAGAATAGAGAAAAATACACCTTCTACACAAGCTTAAATTGAATTTTAGTTATTTAATTCTCATTTTTTATGTAGAAAAATGATCGTGACATAACCTTAAAAATTGAAGAATAAATACTTACCTGTCTTCCGACGTGTGTTTTTATTAAAACACGACAGTAAGTACTTGGAGATACACGTGCAAACATTTTGAATGTTTGAGTTACAATTAATCAATTATAATTTATATACAACTGGCGATTAACTTATTAAAATCGCACATGATAAATTTCGCATTTTACTTAAAAAAACTATGGAACTGTAAGGAACATAACCTGGTTGTTTTGTTGAATTGAAATTCATCAATTTACATAGAAACGATAAATGATTTATAAAAAGAATTAAATATCATGTAAAAATAGGGGTTTACTTATATTTTAATCAGTTTATTTATTTTTTATTTACAGGATTTACAGTGTAGAGCAGATTAGAAGAAGACTTTAGCAGACGACGCCATCACTTTACTCTGATGGTAAGCATTATTTAAATAATTTTTTTAATATTATTTTTTAAAAACATTATTATTAAATATTAATATTAATATTTAAATATTATTTTTAATAACAAATTAGATCCACAAATTACAAAATATATAAAAAATTGTATTACCGACGGAGAGATTCCTGAATTTGTTGAAATAACACCCGCTAGATGTCGCTAGCATTTGTTTATATAGATATAGTATAGTTTATTTCCCGAATTTGAGGAGCATATTAAGTTAATTAAGTGGTTTTGATTTGGTTTGATTATGTTTCTATATGAAGGAAATTTAATTAGTGCAGTCTTCCTGTTTTATATTAATCGAAAAGTCAAGAACATTCTTAATGATGAAGCGACATTGTTAATTGTAAAGGTAAAATTCTTTTTGGTTTTTAATCTATGCGGTCAGTTTGAGGTTAAATATTCATACCAAAATTTTTGGTACATTGCATAATTTGATAAACTTGACCACATCTTTTTGAATTAAATGAAGAAATTACATTAATTTGATGGATAGAATAATTACATATACGTAATTCAATAATATACGTATATGGATTGTTACTGGTAATGATCTTTTATCCCAAATCAGGTTGAACTACGGTATCGTTATAATTTGATCATGGTTATCGTTCTATTCTTTTTTATTTTACTGGTGCAGAGAGAACAACATTAATCATAGTCGCTATGGGCTTAGAGCATCCGGAAACCATAATCTTAGGGTTCCGGGCTGCTTTAGACCTATAATTCATGACACAGGGCTCCCGCGCTTAACGTCGTAATGAATGTAATTATATCGGTATAGGGAGATATAATAACCGTTTCGGGTGGTACCCTTGGCACGAATAAGAAGAGTTCAGATTTCGGGAGCAAATTGCCGAGCATTCTATAGAATCACAGTCACACGTCGATTTTTATGTGTGCGTCTTTTCAACCTTAACAGCCCAACCAGAAAATGACCAATCGAATCTTATAATGCTTCGTAATTGATAAAAATTAGGCCCTTAGGAAAGCTCGGGACAATTTTCTGTTTTTTTTTTAACTCTGCGGTAGTTTATAATTAATTTCACACGAATTTTCAGTATTATGAAGTTATGCTTCTCTATAACTTAGATTTAATATTTGAATTTCTGTATAACTCTATAGACTATATATTTCTCTGCTTTTTAAGTGAACTTATTCAATTTTAAATGCTTTCAAATTTAAATAGTTTAAATTTCTCTCAAACAATTGCAGTAATTTATCCTATGAAAATAAAATTACTCTGCGAATGTTATTGGAAATAAAAGATGATTTGAGCAAATCTTTAAGCTGACAGAAAGGATTCGGATGATTGAATCTGCCGCAATGACATTCCGTTCGGGCCTTGGGACGTGGGTTATTAAGCGAGGCCTGCTATTAAAGTCCGTCTTTCACCCTTTCCACTGTACCATGCTCGGAGCCAGCAGAGCGGCTTTGTTGATTTAAGGCGATAATACCTGTCTGCAAGAGTTTTTATGTGAAAAAATAGTGGACGGCGCATGTGTAATTATAGATTCGCATCCTCCGGAACTCCTCGGACATCATTCCGTTTTACCTGTCAGATTTCTTCTCAGAGTCCGGGATTTACCGTGCCTGCTTCAGATCATGATTGCGTATAAAGTTGTATAATTTATATAAGAAGTTGAAAGTAATATAAAAGTCAAAAATGTCTGATTTTAATTAGGATAGGCGAGGAACATTAAAAATTAAATTGAAAGAAATGTTCAAGATATTAAAAATTAGCATCAGTTAAACATAGAAAGATAAGCAAAATATTAAGGCTTGTATTTGTATGGTCTCATAAAAATTTCAAAAACCAGATAATGAATGATTTAACTTTATTGTTTCAGGTTTTGAGTTTTTCGATGCTGCAAAGCTTGGACATTAAGAAATCGAATGAGTCAATGAAGAATCCAATAGCGAATCTTCAAACAAATTTGAACCGTGGGAACTTACTGTAAGTATATTTTAATAGAGTCTGAAGACTAATCGTGAGAATATTATCGTAATAAAAATGAATCATGAAAAATGATGGAAATAATAACCCAAGATGGAGCCTAATTGTAAGAATTATGATTATCTAATTGAGGAGTTAGGTGTCAGAAAGGTGTGACCGTTTCGATACAATTATACCTTTTGAAAGAACAAAATACTCGCTCAGTTTCCAATAAAGATAGAAGTCAAGTCATAAATACAATTTCTTTTATTAAATAAAATAAAATTTACATAATTTAGTTATAAAATGCAGCATGTGCAGATTTATTTAGATTTTAAAATCTTATATCTGAGACTCCACTTATTTATTGGATACTTGAACAGCTTTTTTTGTACAATAAGTGTTTTTTCGAAACTAGTAGAGACTACCGAATGTAAAACCCATGTAGTGTTTTAGCCAGAGTCGGAATGATAAAGAACTCAATAGTTGATTCCAAGAATGAGGAACAAGCGACTATCGAACACCTTAACTTTAATTGCCAGCAGTGACAAGTCGATAGGACTAGTCAAAGCACAGATTCTTGTTAAACCGTGTAGCGCATACCATTAAATCAGAGATCTCTAAATAACTACGAATCTATACGATGTGATTTTTACCACACATTATGCCGCTGCCTCTACTATTTAGTGATCAATGATCATGATCACTTAATTATTCCATTAAATTCAGTAATCACTAAACCTTCTTCACTTTTTAACGTGCATGGGAATACGGTTCAAAATATTGTGCAATGCGATACATTTGGTGTAATTCAAATTTGAAAGAATCAATGGTTGAGCTTAGAAATTGGATCCAACACCTTTAATCTCTTAAAATCGTTAGAAATATTGTAGAAAATTTTTTTAAACATTACTGAAGTCCCATATTAAATCCCTTGAAATTGGTTGTAATTCGAAGTGTGTAGTCCGAAGTTTAAAACATTTTAGGCTCTGTGGGAAAATTTAATCAGGTCCTGTTTTGATCTAAACAATGTATGATTTCGAACTCATTCAAAGCGTGAGGTCTAAAAGTAGTTTTAGACATGTTAAATGAATCGTGGTCTGATTTGAATCATGTTTTTTTTCTACCCAGTTTTCCATTCTGTCTCCTTTTATTCATATATACACCGATATATCTCGGAGGCATTTCTACGTGAATGATCATTATCTAAGATCCAGTAAGCCTTTCCCAGCATCTAGAATTGATTGAGCCGAGATGAGTCCGCTTCCTGGACAACACTCCCCACTTTAAGTTGTCAGCTCGGTTTCGTAGATAGTGGAATTGACCGTCCCAAGAACAAGGTAGTGAAGCTGTCGGAAAAAAAGGGATGGCACTCGCCTCTCCTGGTATCAATGCGCCTCAAAGTTCTTTGATCTCACCGGTTAGTGAAGAGGATTTCGAAAATGTTAGTATTATCTGATTACAGAACTGTCGCGTAAGTAGATGTAAATTCGCTTTAATTAAAATGTTGGCGAGTCTGTGCCATATCGTGCCTTATGAAATGTGCCCCACAGGAGAATATTTCGCGACCGACTACGAGACGTAAAACATCGTTTGTTTTGACATATATACATTTTTGCTCTGATCCTTGTCTAGAGATAACAGGGTCGACTTTGGTCAAATAAAATTCTCGAATGCTGCAAAAAAATTCCAATAGCCTGTATTTTTAGGAATGCTCTTGCCACCGTAATTTACATTTAAAGTACTAAATTTTCGAGTATTTATTGAAATATTTCTATGATAAGAGCGTCTGGGTTTGAGCAACTTTCCGAAGACTTCAAATTGGAATCTTTTGAAAGTAATAAAGACAACTTGTGCTTCCGAGAATGGACAATGAGTGATTAATTATTGCTAGAGATTTAACAGATCTCCAGCAAGTCCCCATTTATGGTTTCGTATATCTATACCGTTACGTCCGATTAAGCAGATTACGTCTCGCCGCTTTTAAGTAATTACCTCCAGTTTTAGTAAGATCCTCGCAATTTTCGTTAGAGTCGTGAGATTTTATCCGAGCGTTGATACACGTTTCAGATGACTCCATTCGAACCCGAAGGATCACTAAAAATTTATTACATCCTTCGCGGCTCCATTCAAGCTTAGAAAGGCACCCAAAATTCAATTCAGGGTCGGAATTGATTCAAACATCGTCTTCTCGTAGTTTTCAAAGGTTTGGAATCTACGCTGGAAGTGTTCTTGTTGTGAAAAAAGATGTAGGCAGGAGGCAAATGATCTTATCAGTCTTTAGAAAAATGGAAGGTAGAGGAGATTAAGAAAAGGGTTTCATTCCTAAATACTGAAAGAGGAAGACTTGGTTCGTGACTTATACATAATCGGTATATATTGATTCTAATCAAGGTTTTTATTGTTCAAAACATATAAGCCAAGCTATTAATTATTTATTTATTTTTTGTCACTTATCTTAAGGTAGTGTAGTCAGTCTTTTAGTCAGTCGCACATTTTTCAGTTAAAATTGTTAAGGATAATTCTTGAAAATATACAAGGACACTTGGTGTCCAACAGTGATTTCTATAATGTATACAATTTTCTTAAATAAGCTTTTTTAGAGATTATGTTTGTATTTTCTTGTTTTTCTTTTTCTGTTTCTGAGTGTTGCGACCCTGATGAGTGTTATACGAAGATCGGTGAACGACCGTCGCTATTTATCTCCGGTTCACCAAAAGTCGGCATCTTAACTTCGAAATCTGAAGTCTTTCTCTTAGACCACTTAAACGTCTTTATGAGTTTCGGTTGTTAACATGAGAACAGGTCAGGGTGTAACATATCAGTAGGATCTCGGTGGCCAGAATAGAGGACAAGCAAGCCGAGGGATAAAACCGTCATTGGCGGAAAAGTATCGTTCCAACCAGAAGATGTCGCCGTGTCCTGGTAAAGATTTGTGATGAGATCCGAGCTGGCGGGGAACAAGAATGCTCGCAGCAATGAACCGGTAGGAACGACCCTCTTCGACAATCGGGTATCTTCGCTCGCAAAACCTCTATCTATTTTCTCGTGATAATATAATAAAATCCTTCTTAGCCAGGTGCATGAGGTAATGATCCTCCATAAAATGCGTGCGGTTAGAAATCGACGGAAGAACTTTTATTGCGATCCTGAATTTTGCCTTGTGCAGCAGAGAAGATTCGATTAACTACGTCGGACGTTGATGGTCCACTATTATTTATTCGAATAGTTCAGAATCTCCGGGGGTCCAGCATTTTTTCCCGAAAAGCTAATTACAAGATCAGCGTTTCGAAATTTCGGTATCGCTTTTTCTTTGCGGTAGAGAGTGATTATTTTATTTCCGTTTAATTGTATAAGGAAAGCACTTACGCATTTCCGTGGCTGATATTTATCTTTTTCCCTCTCCGAGCTGTGAGCGCCACGCTTCCATTCACGGTCAAAGATTTTTTTGTGTTCTTCACCTTTTTGCAAAGGCTCCATTCTTGCATTCTTCTGTGCTATTCACACAGGATGAACTTTTACATAATAATGCGATTATTTAAGACTGAAATGTTTCTTCATAAAAAAGAGCGCCATATATGAGCGCGTGCTACAAAAAGGAGATTGAAATAAATGTATTAGTCTCTAGCTACATTTTAAAAATATATTTTGATGTTGCTTCAGTTAATTGAGAGATTAGTGCCTGTAAATAGAGATGAATGCTCAAGCAATAATCTTTTGAACTCGCTTCGTTGCTTTTTATACTCTACGAGGCAGGTTAAATGCCACATTTTCGTATGGCTCGCTCTAGTAATAAAGATTCAACAGATAAGAATTGTAAAAGTCTCTCTCAAACGAGGCGTATTTCAAGATGCGAAAATTTATTTCGTTTTGTCTCTGACATCTCCATGATAAGGATCTTGCTCCTAAACCTGTGAATCTTTTTTTTTTAAATTAGGAGTTGATGAATTTCGATTTATTATTCATAAAGACAATCTGATATTAATAATTAATGCAGTGTTATTTTTTTCCAGACTTGACGCTTGTGAAGAGGATAGAAAACTTGAATAATGTGCTCGCAACATTAAAAGGGCGTTGAAAATGTAAACGACATCAGTGCAAATGATAGAGTCGGGGTAAGTAAAACGCCTCTACATTTGAACTTGAATATGGCGGTTAGCAACATTATCATCCTCATTTATATGGAGGAGGTTGTTTAGTTCGCACGACTACACGTGTTCCCGACAGAACGGCCGTTCATTGGAAAGCGTGCGTTCTGTGAAAAAAGGGAAAGAAAAAACAATAAATAGGGTGAATGTATTACGTTCAGAATTCCGCTAGTAATTTATTTTATTTCATGATGCCCAAAAAGAGGCACACGGGGCAATAGTAATTTGCTCGATTATACTTTTGCTACACATTATCCCACAGTAATAATATCAAAATTCGAGGTAAATTTGACGAACAGTTTAATATAAACGTTAAGACAAAATATTTTACATTCAGATTGGAATATTACTTATTTTTATTTTGCTGGAAGCGATTATGTCCAATGAAGATTTCTAGATATGATCTAAGGAAAATGTCAATTTGAGAGAACATAGAGAAAATATCTTGCGAATACACGACCCTGTGGGAGCTGAATGTATAAAAGGAAATCGCTTTACTTTAAAGTAAATGATTCAAGCGGTCTATGTGCGTGCAGCGCTCGTGTGAACCTGTTGTGGTTTCCTTTCATTCAGCAACTTCTTCATCGAGAATTGTCACACGATTGCAAAGGCGATTATCTCCTGGTATCTTGGCGCACCGTAGAGTAAAGCACGATTTTCTTCAATTACAGTTTTCCTATTACTCCGAGTTTGCAATTAACATTATGCTTCTCACCAACAAAATCATTATTCCTTAGAAGATCAAAAATCCTATGTGCTATCGCTTCCGAAAATAGGAATTCTGAACGTTCTAATGATCAATGCAGTAATAGGAATGAAAAATCATTAATATTCGAAAAATTAAAGAGTTTTAATAGTTCGGAAAAGGCGTTTGGAAGTGGGAGGTCGAGATTGCCCGGGGGTGGCGGTTCGTGAGATACTGGAGATGTAGCAGCAACTTGGTAGTTATAATGCGACTGTAATGGTCGTCACAGAAGCATCGCGTGTTGTCAGTTGCCACTAAAGCCCGCGTGATACTAACAAGACCTACCCCATCATTATAGCGTGTCCAATGCAATATTGTATCTCAAATGAGGCACTTGAAGTATAATTTTTTCAATCCTTAAAATTATTCCTCAAGAATTCCCATCTATATCATTTTGAATCCAGGATTTATAAAGATCGAAGCCATTACAAGTCCTTCGGTAGTTAATTATCTTTGATCAGAAAGTGCATGCATCTGAATGTATGAGAATAGCTTAAATTCATAATGCCTACACCTATACAATTACTGTTGTACATAAAGAATTCCATCTTTAAAATTGTGCACGTGTTTGCTGTGCTCTTTTAAATCCGGATGAGCATTATGTTATCAGTTCATAAAACTGCATCATAAGGCGAGGTGAGGAGGCGTGGTGCCGGATGCGCACATCATAGAGATTTGCGCATTTCCGATGAGATCCAGATAGATCTTCTTTATGAATCTCTGAGAATGCCTCTTAATGATGCAATGATACAAATGTATAAACCATGAGTGATTTGAAATAGTTATTACATTGAAAAGTGATCTGTATACGTTAATAGAAAAGTCAATAGGGATTTTCGCAGAAGGTTCCATAAGAGAAGACTTCCCTGATTTTTCACACGCAAGATGTCACGGGCTCTGGGTAGCACCTTGCATTCTGGGTAGCCCTCTGACCCTATATCTTCCTTGGTTCTTGCGCCGACATATAAGGCTGTATTACCATATCAGTATAAGCATTGTTTCCTCGACAAGCAAGTAAGGATGGCTAGACTTGGTTGCTTGCTTGCTGACTTGCTTGCTTACTTGCTTGCATGCGCCAGCTGATTCGATCAGAAGACGGGAACGACGGTAGTCTTACACGCAGACGCCGCCAGCTTTAACGATAATCCTAAGGAGACGCACTAATTGAATTACTTCTGCTATTTAAACCAACGACTATCAGTTACAGTCGGCTACGCTTTTCTGGACAAACTTGCCACTTGCTTATCTACTACCCCCTGTACCACTCGCTAATCTCCATATCTGATCGAGATTTTGCTCATATGAATGCCCTTTAACCCTTGCTATGCGATTTCAATTTATACTCAAGGTTCAAACAGATTCAGTTAAGTGGGCATAATGTTTCCTACTAAAAAGTATCAAAAAATTACTTTCTTTCTAATTTGTTTACGTTCTGGACGGGATTTTAAAGAATTTTATTTCTGCGACCTTTTTTATTTTCCTATTTATAGCTAATTAATTCTGAATTTCATTGATACCCTCTATAAATATGAGTAAAGGTAGAATCTTCTCGGAGGGTTATTTTCACTCCCTTGTCCTCCGGCCCTCACGGTTTCTCTATCAGGGTGTTCAGTGTACTTTTGAGCGCGATGCTGCGCCGCGACGCTTGCTACATCTCAGCTGTTTTTACGACGCTTTGAGTCGCGGGCGTCGCACCGGAATGCACTAATGAGGACTTGGCTACCGTCACACTTCCCCCTCGGCGTTCCCTTCAGCTACCCCTGCGTCTGATGCAATACTTGTATTCCAACCAGTACCCTCTCAAAGCTACCCAACTGCAACTACAGTGCTACAATTACTACTCGACACATAGTCACTCTCCTTGGTCTTTCGCCACCGTTCGAGATTGGGTTGAAGTTTTTCTTTTTTTTCATGTTTTTTCCAAGTATCTCAGTATCCCAGCTCAGTAGTTGAAACTAGAAACGAGCGACGAATATAAGCTCAGATTTATAGATTTATTAAAATTGAATTCGTAAATTAACTTCTTATCGTTCTTCAACTTTTTCAATTATTTTTCTCCGAGATGAGATTTTTCGCTATGGGGTTGAATGATTTAATATTATTTCTGAATAAAGTATCGAATAGATTATAATAAAAGAAAAAGGGAAATATAGGAAAAACTTCCTATCGTTTTTTACAAATAGATTTCTGATATTGTGGTATGGAGTAAATAATTTTTTTTTGCGTTTCGTCGAATTGCGTTTGTAAGGAAAGGATTAGAATCTACATTTTCTCTTTTGCGGTATAAATTCAACATCTGTTCTTTCTCCACATTTGGACCACCCTGTGGACGGTTGCGGTAGATTTAGTAACTGATCGACGTCGAGTACCCTTGGCGACCTCCGTCTTTTTTGAGAAGTCATAAGGCTACTATAGGGTATTCGAAAAATGCACATTTTTATTCTGGGGCCGCTCAAGGTTCACATTTCACAAGAGCAAGTCTAAAAAAACTCTCCCTAGTATTTCTTTTCAAGTAATAGGACTTTGAAAATTGAATTCTTCTCAAAAATGTATTTATTTATTCTACTTTCCCTTTAAATTGAATTTCTTCTCTATTATTTTATTGGATTCAGTCGGATAGAAATCTTGATTTGATCTTGGATTAAGTCGGAATGAAACTGTTTGATTCAGATACAAGTTCAGGATTGAAATGAATTCAAAAGGATAGAACATCTTCTACCCGAAACTTTCACCAGGGTACTGATGAATGGATATTTTCTGCCCTTTTTTCATCTTGACTCTTATTTTTTCTTGGATTTCGAAATATGCAGAGGAACCGAGATCCATGGACTGTAAAAGCCACAAACCTGTTTTCGGGTACTTCGTTACTTTTGTGGCATTTCATTCTTATACTGGGTTGACTCGAATGAGATAGAGATAACGGTGCGCAACGTTCATTTACTAACATCACTTCCAGCGGCAGTTTTTAGACTTCAGAATGTCGCAAACAAATTCTTTATCGGATCACATCTCATCGCGATGGAAGATCTCATAACTGCAGCTCTGTTCTGTCGCAAAATAGAAACAGAGGAATCATTTAAACGTAATGTTGGATATAAATAAGCGAGATAGAAAGAGGGGTTAAATAATATCATCGAATAAAGATCAAAGATTCGGTGTATGATAAAACAAGAAATTATAGAAAAAATGTAAATATTCATTTTTATGGAAAGAATTGCTCTATATTCAAAATCGAAAAGAATGATTTAAAATGATACGAGAAAGAAAAAGTGAGAGAAAAAAAAAGAGGCGAAAGGGGAAACTTGCAATTTCTCTCGAGTCGGACTTTCAAAGAATAAAGAAACGAAACGGCTCGTGAACGTGCTTCGTCACTGGAATCTTTGGGGATTTAGATTCATGTGGCGTGAGAGTGTTTATAAATACGATAAGTTGGGAGATTTGTCATGTCGGCGTCGCGTGGCAAACGTTACTATTCAACCCCACTCACTATCGCAAAGAGCACTACCATCTGGTAGAAGAAGGATATAAACTTCTGAAATTAATCCAATTAATGATTAACTTTATAAAAATAACCGCAAATAAGCGACTACGTTATATAAAATTCCGTAAATTATTTTTCAATCGTTTGCGTTCCATTTTACTATTGACCTTGATTCTTCTTTATTATTATACATGATTTTGAATCTCAGCCAAACTTACTCTTTGGCTCAATTGGAAGATACTAAGGTCCTCATCGACTAACTTTCTACATTGATTTGAAATTCTCCAAATTATGTAAACAATTACAAATTGCGGCATTTATAATTTTGTGTGTTGAAAGAGGCCGCAAAGATGAAAGTTATTTTTTCGGGGGAGTTTTTTTCGAGGGTAAGAGGCGCCTCGATCATCGGCTGACGAGGCTGTGTTGAGATACGAAGATGGATTCTCGTTTGGGTGGACAAGGATGTTGACACGTGACGTCTCAGCTTCTTTCGTCTGTCACACTTTCGGGCTATTTTTATGCACAACGCGGAAAAGCCGCGTAGATTCGAGTCACTCAGACGAAAATTAGAAAAGGTATTTCGGAATTTAACATTTTTTAAGCTCATTGAGAAAGCGCAAGAAAAGTACTAGAAAATGGAAAGAAATAGAAATGAAAAGAAATGAAAAGAAAAGAAATGTCTATTATAATGAAATGCAAAGTAGCAGTAGTGGGATGGAAAAAGGAGAGGAACAAGCAAGCACTGACATATTGTTGCAAGCCCTATCAGAAACCCTCGTTCCATTTTAAGCCCCTCGTTTAAGGGGTAGTCATATAATCATGGCCTATTATTCAGCAGCCCCGTAAGCATTCGTCTACTATCTTCCTGAATCTGAGCAGTGGAGCATCAAATTGGCCCATGTTAGCCGCCCGCATTGGAGGAATAAGACCGCAAACATTTATGTATGCTACTAACTCTTTCTATAGACTATGCACTTACAAAATACAGGGTGGCAATAAAGCCGTTGAGGGGTAGGATGAAGCCGAATTACTGAAGGGTGCACACTGCTCAGGTACCTACAGCAATAAGCGCAACGATAAATTATGTTTGGTTTTCAGATCAGTACGTTAAAACACCACTGTACAAATAACTACCGACTTGACAGGTTTGCCCAGGGAAAGAGAAAGACTGAAATATTTTCTCAATCCGATTATCGAAAAGTCAAGGCTGCGACCCTCATTCTTAATTTTTCAAGTGGTGTTCCCTAAATCTGACTAGCAAGATTCGACTAATTGAAATAATGACATAGCTGTTCATTTTTTTATCGATTTATCTGTTGAATGTATTGGAAACCGTTTTGAAATATGACTGAAATTTCAGTGAGTAATTTTTGGCACTATTTCAATTAGTCAAATCTTTATACTTAATAATCTTACTAATTCCGTTCGTTCGTCTTTTACTTTTTTACTCTGAAGCTCAAATAACATAGTGATAGTAGGAGTCATGTTGGGTTTTTAATAATAATTTAAAATTGATGCACCTGCTTAATTACAACTAAGCAATAAATTAATTAAAGTGGTTATAAATTATCTTTCTAACTCCAGACAATTCCGTGTTTTTGTATGCATCTAAATGAGGTTAAAGTGGAAGTATGGTTGTAGAGTTTGTTAGCCATCATTCACTATGAGAGCCAACAAAGCGGAAAGCCGAAACAATTTGATCCGTGGATTGCATAAAATGCCAGGTTTTATTGCTTTATTGGTTTACAGCCTACTGGCGCCCATTTTAACGTTTTCGTGTATTCACATTCCACATTCCACGAAATTATTTACGATATCTGGCAACTATTAATGCTTCTATTGTAAATCGTGCTCATTCCAGACGTCAATGAACTTTTGTTGTATTCTCGACTATTTTAAATTTATAAACAAATTTTCAATAGATTTCTAGGAGATTTTAAAGCGTGGGAATTTAAAGAATTTATTTAAATCGTTCGGTATTTAATTATTAAACAGTCTCTACCATTTTTAAAATATTTGCATTTTTATTAGAAAATAAACGAGTCTTTGGAGTCAAGTTTTTTTTAGAAAAATCCCCCAAAGCCAAAGTGACACGTTGGAAGCTTTGTTTGATGATTTCGCTGACACCCCCCAGTCTTTTCGTTAGGAAAAGGGCCCTCGAAAATTTATTAAAGGGGCCAAGCGCCGATCTTGAAATCATGTCCCACGGTCCTTGTTCAGATAACAAGTGGATAAGAGTACAATTTTTTACCTGGAATTTTTATCTCCACAAAATCGAAGAATAAAAATATGATTGATAAAAACTTAATGATTTCTAGTATACCTATTTTGACAAAAAATACATACTTGTATTCTCTTTTTTTTTTTAATTAAAAGTATTATATCTCGTTTTAGAACTCTGAAGAAAACGATATTTTCCCTTTAGTTTTTTATAAATCAGATCTTTATCTTTATTTCTATCTTATCTTTAGAGTTGATAAATTTATGATTTTTTTATATTTCTTTATCGGCCGCTTGATACAAATTGGAGTCATTTCGGTAAAGGCATATTATTATTTTTATCCTGGGGATCGAGTTTTTTTTACGAAGACTGATGAAAGCTTTACAAAAATAGTATTTATCTCCTGATTGTTGGTTGATTCGAAAATCGATTTTGTTTTCCCCGCAGTAGTTCGATATCGCTGTAGAAGCACTTGAGTCGACGCACAATGGTGGCCCAGTGTCCCAACACGCGCAATTACGTGCAAAACTGATAAAATCAATCCACCTTTATCATTTCGATCACCCTTCGACTGCGTGGTGTGCCGTATCGATTCATCGTTCGAGCCGTTGCACACTTTTTCGCGGTTCGATTGGGCTCCATTTAAAAGGGTGAGAATATTTTTCAAAGGATTGACGACGTCGTTAACTCGTGTCCCACAAAAAATTTCTTGATCAACGACATATGTTTTCAAAATAAATATTATCCATCTGTTTCGTTATATAATTCCCGAATATTTTCTATATCTCAAAATTTATAATGGCATGGTGATTTAAACGAGAAAATAAGACAGATAGACTATTGCATAATTAAAGTTTTATATAAGTCAGGATTAAAGGTGGAAGAGACTTAATTAATGCCAGCCAATGATTGCTAATCCTTTTAGATTCATTATGAATTCTGAAATGTGAAATTATTCTACAGAAAGCATGAGAAACGCCCATTCGTCACGTTTTCTGCAACATACTTGCACAGAATGATAGGCTTTTTAATTAAATAATTAAAGTAAGTAAATCATTGCAAAAAACGGGTTTTCTTTGTTCCGTTGAGTCCTTTTTAGCACAAATTAATTAAAGTAGTGTAACGAAATTAAATTCTCAAAAATTCGACAAAATATTGTAAAAATGAGAAAAATATCTTGAAATCCCTTTAAATTATTAGAAATCTCATGAAAATCCATGTAATTCATAAAAATTCTACAAAATCTTTTGAAATATCTCAATAGAAGTCCTTTAAAAACTTTTAAACACTTCAAATTCCTAGAAACCTTTTCAGATCTCTTAAAATTTCTTGAAATTCCACGAAAACATTTAAAATCTCTTAGAATTCTTTAAAACCATTTAAATTTACTACATTTTTAGTAAATAAATATGCAGCAAGTGAGAACAGAATCGTGAACTTTATTTGAAGTAAACAAGAGCTAAATAAAGTAACATAATTAAAATAACAGTTCAAAAAGCAAAGAGTTTTAACTTTGTAAAGCTTTGATGATAAATCTCGGAGACCATTTAGGCAGTTTCCCACAGTTAATAAAGCTATTAACTTTATCTGCGTTCTGAAACTTATCCGGGTAGGTAAACCTGATGAATATAATTCAAGTTGTCAAGTTATCTGCCACATCTGCGAGCAGTGCGAACTATGGGGTTTTAGGTCGACAGGTCTCTGTTTCTTTAGTCCTGGTCCCCATGGTCGCGTGGCGTTTTAACCATATTCCTACCTGCTTACCTATGGTCCATATTCTCCGAGGATCCTAAATGCTATCTGATGAGCTGTCCCAACCAATAAGCCTCTTCCTGTTGAGCTCGTCGAGCTGAGGGGAAATCATAGTAAAGAGTCGGGAAAGGTATTTGGACCCCTCGGCAGTCCAGAAATGCCTTCTTTCGAGCACATACATATTGTCCTTTCCAAAAAATATATAAATAACAGAACTGGGAAAAAAGACCCAAGGCAAAAATTCGTTCACTTATCGCTTTTCATCAGAAAAGCTTTGGTGGATCTTAAATCTTGAAAATAACATCATTAATCTTTAAGAAAAGAAAATATTCCTTACTTTTCCAATTTCTTAGAGTTACCCAATTTTTTTCAATGGAAATTTTCCCTTGGAATAATTTTCTTATCTTTTTAACGAAAAAAGCATGGAGCGTGAAACCACTTGGGTTTTCGAATTGCAGAACGCGGAGATCGGACACTTTGTAATCTGGCTTTGAAAAAGCGAGAAACTCGTGCAATCCATTGGGATGTAAGCTGTCGCACCTGGCAGTGCATTGAAGCTAATCGCTTTTGGTTGCCTTTCGATAAGCACTTACTTATTTTCCTCGGAGCATTCCTCGAAAGGCCTTCCAAATAGGCAGCGCGTGTTTCCTATTTTCGATGAAGATTATCCTGACAACAAAGGTGGTCTCTCGCTGGCTACCCGAAACCGCCATACTGGTTAATGATATTTAAGAGGGACACATTTCACGGTTCAGCTTACAAATGACCGGATTACCAGATCCACCGAGTGTGAGCTTCTACTTTTACCAACCGTTTAACTCGAATATACAAAGTGCTGCTAAATCATCAAAGCCCGCCGCTTGAGGTTGGCGACAAGATTGCCGATTGCTTTTTATTTTGAGAGTCGTGGACGAATTTTCAAAGGATGCTACCAAAGACTGCTTTCTCGCAAAAGATTGTCAAAACGGGACTTCAGAGTTCTTAAAAAGCGGAAGTTTTATGCCAATACTCAACGGGGCGGTCCTTCAAAATTGTAGCTTATAGAGTCTTTGGCTTAAGGTTAGTTTTTAGATAAAAATATATACAAAAAAGAAACAGAATTAAAAACTAGTGTATTAACCGGTGGTTTTCTGAATGGAGCTCCTGAGAGGAAAAATCACACGAAATTAAAAAAAAAACTGGAGGAATTGGTAGTGAAACCTTCAATGAGAACCGACGTAATGAACGAAGAAACTAATTCGACATGCTTCACCAGGATCAGCGAAACATCGTTTGTAGGAACGTAATGAGAATCCGTACTTAATTAATGCAAACTCTCATCGGGAGCTGGGAACGAGGAAACGGTTCTGAGAATCACGAAATAATGCTATATGCTAAGTAACACCGGTATATCTCTACCTTCTTCTTATCATGAGAATCGATTAACACCATTCGATAAGACAGACAATACCTATCGATTTTAATAACCATACAACAGTAATTAATAGCCCTATAATGACCCAAGAGGTCTCTATCAACAAACTTAACGAGGAATAAAATTCCAATTATGAGTTATTAGCACGTCTCTGAATAATTTTATCATACTTATTTCGAGAATGGAGGCGACGATATATTTGATAGGAATCTTTATTCATTTCATCAATTTTAAATAATTATAGCTTTCGTATTCATACTGAAGAAAAATTTGTTTTTATGCATTTGAAATTCACAATTAAGAGCGCGAAATAAGTACTGAATAAATTTTCAATGTGAATAGACAAATCATCTCACTTTATTATACAAGTTAATTATAGTTTTTATTGTTTTATAAAACTGAGACTATGGATCACAACTTGTGACTTTCTAAGCCTTCAATTAAAGTACCTTTATCTCTAAAAGGTGTCATGTTTTTGTTACTATTTTTTTTATCTTACCCGTTTAAAAAAAATGAGAAAATGTAATGAATTTTGGTCATGACATTGAGAAAGTGTAGAAGGTTGCGTGCTCTTTGAGCATCGTACGTTAATGGTATATCGGTTTTGGCAGGTGGTCGAGCATCGTATCGAATGAACATCTCCAACTCACTGACCGGAACGTGTATCATCTACGTTATGTGGATGAATAATTATGAACTGCGGCGAGTGCTTATAAATGCGTAATCGGTTCTGCAATGATAACACAATTCCGGAGTGCACTCCCATTAATTTTCAGAGTTCCGGTGTACAATGTTAAGAAACTGTTCTCCGAGGCATTAAGAAACATCAATTTCTCCTTTATCTCACCGAAGATAAATAACGATTATCTTTATGAAAGTAATTTATCTTCAATTCACGTCCCGCAGTAATTTTTTTATTCAATGCTTCAATTTTGCTCTGTTAGCTACATCACATGAAAAAAAAAATAATTAGAATTTTTCTAACGGCTGATGATGGTCGAAAGGTCTTTTAACTCTCCTTGAGGTGGTAGACAGTTTCCGTGGGATTAGAGTCTACAAAATGTGCATTTCTTAATAAGATCAGGAAGAGATTTGTCGGTGTTAAGAGTTTTTCCTCTCTGGGCGAAGATCTGTCACAAGATAGTTTTGGTTGCTTATGTGAGAGAAAGAGAGTACGATTAACATTCTGATTTATGCAAAGGCATTCGGAACTGCCGTTGCATCTCAGGCTCGAGCATGTCTTTGAGTGGCACACCTTGCGATTTCTTATCGGTAATGATCTCACTCATATTCGCGAACTTCATCCGCCCCAAGTTATTAATTGTTTTTAGAGGAGTAATGAATTATTAATCAAACGGCTACTGGGCTTTTTTAACGCTTGTGCATTTTTATTTGAGCTTCATAAAAGCGAGGTCGAGTCGACCAGGGGTTGGATAAAATCTTTCAAACAAATAATTTAGATTATCAGTTTTTAATAAACATTATAATCAACTCTATGATAAGAAATCTCGAAATGGTTCAGATGTTGGAATTTGGAAATTCATCGACTTTTACTAATTTAATGTATAATTTAAATATATATGTAATAATGCGGAATTTAGAAAGTGAGATTTTTTTACCACCATGATAAATTATTCGTGAGCAATCTTCTGAGTGTTAATAACAATTAAGCCAAAGCACTTCCACTTTTACTTCCACTTCAAAAATAAAATAATGAAATGCTTAAGCACCATTTTTATGGGAACTGTTGCTCAGAAATTTGGCAACAACATGCTAGAATCGACATTTACATTCGTCCTTTGCCTTTATAATGCGATATAAAGATACGATCAGATTACGACTCAACAAAACGCGAATCTCTTCTCGAGGTGCGTGCAGCTCCAAGAGATACAACTTTATGCCCCAGGGTACTAAATAAAAGTTGTCCTTCTCTACATTCTTCATTCTATTAGGTATATGACCTAGTCTTTGAGGAAATTCGGCGGTTTTCAAAAGATCTTTATTTTTATTATGTCTAGAGGATGTTTGGAATTTCTACTCCAGGAGATGTAGTTGTCTCGGAATTATAAATTATTTCTATTCCGTGTATAACAAAAGTCAATTCTTTACCTTTTATTCTAATCCTAGGTGAAAAAATCTACCTAGGAATACTAAAAAAAAAAATTATGTTTCCGGATGAAGTTAACTGAAATTCCTAATTAAAATCATGACACTTAAAATATTTTTTCCAGGAGCTGTATCGCTAGATCTTAAAAAGCAATTTAATTTGTTTTTTGCAGGAACGTTGCGGTTTGGCCCTTTTGTGAAGTGCACCTATAATGTAGGAGAAGCGTGCCTCTTGTAAGAGAAAGAAGCGTGTCAAGGCGCGTTCAGTGCACCTCCTGTCTTGAAAAGGTAAGTGCGTAGTTTTTTTTTCACTGCCACATTGGCGATGCACTAAATACAGATATTACCGAGATGCTATGTATTTATTGGTGGGCCCTTCGACACGGTCTTTAGGAAATTGCGAGAAGTACTCGCGGAATATGGCAGGTGCTTTTGTGATGTGCGACATGGTAGGAAATACAAGCATAGCCTTCGTTAATGCGATCTTGCCTTATGGGGCACTTTGTATGGGCAATTTCTCTTTAATGATTATGGTTCATTTGCTCAGTCATCGAACACGTCAGAGGGTTATGCAATATGTAAAATACAACACAGAGATCAACGAACCTCCTCTCTTTCTTATAGAAAACAATATTATATTAATACATAAAGTCTTCTTTAAATTTTATTAATTAATTTGAAAAAAGTATCATGAATCGTGATATCATTAAAAATATCACTATTTTAAGTTTCAATCTTTGAATCTAAAATACAATTAGTAAACACCACATACAGTTGTGAAGGCTTCAAGTAATGCTCATCAGGAGAATATGGTTATACAATGCATGAATTATATTAATATTTTCAGTATTATTATATCTCTATGACGTTGAATTTGCACGCAGGACAGTGTGAGCCTATCTTTCAATCTTGCATAGATCTCACGGCTGTGACCTCCGTAAATGTTGTTACTGCATTTCCCGTAGGAATCGGGGGAAAGTAATAAGAACGCCTAGATGCGAAGTGCACGTACCGGACATGTAGACTGAGCTTATCAGATTAATTATAGCCACTTGCGTGAAAAATGGTCAACTGAAATACGTGTGTTTCAATCCCTATAAGCAAAGTACATTAAAATGAACCATTTTATTTATGAACTTGGCGCTTGAAGATGATGTGCGCAGAAGATCATGAAAGAACAAAGAAATCAGTGCCCATTTTAATTTTACACGTTTTACACCCGGGAATATAGTTCTTCGTAAAGGGTTACGCTATTTTAGTATTTATGTAATGCAATTACTTTAACATCTATTTCAAAGTCTCTGCAGGTTAATGTCTGCAGGATTCACAACTGCGGAAAATGTACGATGTAGATTTTCTTTGATAAAAAACGGAAATAATTTTAAACAAAAAACGAACTAAACTTGCATGTTCACTTTTTAAAGGTATAGACATCAGTATTAGATAATAAAGTATTGCAATGCACTTGATTTTGGTTCAAAAGTCGTGTGGTTTAAATTATCTCGGAGATCATCCACATCAATATGTTTGAACTTTGGAAATCAGACACAAATATACTTTCGTTCTCAAGCACACATACCTGAGACATAAGCTAGTATTTTTATATGCCCCGACTGGCATAAATAAGCGATATTATGAGCCCGACACGCTTTAGCACGAGATGCTGATTTTCTAGAATGAGCCGAAACTCTTTACTATGGTCTGATATGTTCAGCATTTCACGTCACTCTTCCCAGGTAAATAATATTTACGGGGTGCATAAAAGGCAAGATTTTTAATTTATTTTTTTTATAAAAGTCTACAAAACGAAATTCTTTACACATATGTGCGATTATATATATAAGATAGAGTAAAGGTATTGATAATTTTCTTTCATGAATGCCGTATACATGACAGTAATTCTAATCATAGAATCACTTTTATAGCAATTAACTGTTGCAGAAATGTGCTCAATTAGTCAATTAGTTACGATTCCGTAGTTTTACGTACGATTCCGCGAAGAGGCTCGTCGAATCTCATTCAGTCCACTGTATACCTGAATGAAAGAGCATAAAGCCGTTATTCCGCGCAGATCAACACGAAGCAGACTGATGATTATTCAGGGCGTTTAAAAATAGTTTATGATTTCAATTAAACCTAGACACGCCGCAAGTGAAACTATGGATGAGAAATTATATATAGTGTCGGCGAAAGGTATACACAGCGAAAAGCTCGGCGACTCGGAAATTCAATAACATTGATTTTACTCCGGTAAATATTAGGTCCGAAAGTTTCAATGATTTACTATTTAATCAGTGCCATAATAATTACGTATAACTGAAATAAGCGATGACCTTGCTTTTTGCAATATCTTTGCGCAACACTACTTTCCAGAAAACAAGGTGGCAACGGACCATCGAGAGATTTATTAGACTGTAACGGAAGCGCGCGACGATCAAATGCTTCTTTCCTGCAAGAAACAGGCTCTTTTTCCGACTTACGAGTAGGAAAAAAGTTATTTACTTACCTACGGTAATACAAAGAGTATCGATCCAATCTAAATTTCCGAAAAAGAGGGTTTCTACTCGTGGGAAATTTTCAGGGAGACTCAATCAGCTCTATGTTGATTGAAATAAATGAATGCTAAACAAAGTATGCCAAAAAAAGCTAAATTCGCCATATTACGAACTGAAATTCCGGGAATCTGCTCTGCTGAAAATTTAGTGTCGGTGAGCGCGTCTGAATTAACGGCAATAAAGAGGGGCAATAAAAAATGCAAATCTTTAATAGAATTGCCTATGCGTCCGAGACGAAAGAGATCCGGCCGCCTCTCCTCCTCGTCCACAGGAAGCGGACTGAGGCGTATATATAAGTAAGTCAAAGAGGCAAGTTCCATGAAATATCTAGTATTCGCGGCACATTACCATTATCGTGGCCGTCTGGCATAAGCAATAACAATTACGGATATCGCTAATTTTATGCGCAGGCCATCTCTCATGCCCAGCACAATAAATAAGCGTTGTTGCTTGGGAGTAAAGTTACTGATCTAGTTCGCGGCACCCATTAGGCGGCAGTGTGAACCGTATCCTTTATGTATCCTCCTGCGCGATGCAATGTCGGTATGCATCGTGTACGTATGTGCATCGCACGATGTACCTACAACTATGCCCGTTTCCTTCCACATTAAATCCCAGCGAATCGCGAATCTCGAGTCGCGCTGAATTGCCGTGGGGCACGCACAGAATTATCGCGCGAAACTCACCGTGGCGGGTCTCTTCTGTGCTTAGACTCGTCGACAGCTGAAGATATTTTTTTTATAGACTATAGTTATCATTTTTCGTGCATTATTTATCGCAAAGGCATAAGGTATCAGAAATGCCTCTAGTTTTGACATGTTTATCATAGTGACATAATGTCTATGATGTCCTTATATCATTTTGAAATCATGCTCTTTTCCTCTATCAACATGCCATTACTGACAATCTATTCCCGATTGGTTCCCTTTCTATTCCATTATTTCCTTCTTCTTGTCATCATGGCAAAGGAAGGAGAGGAACCCACAATAATCTTAAGAATGTGATTTAAGTTCTAAACGTTCAAATGAACGAATTTTTGTATAACTATATATAAACAGTGTTAAAACACACTCTCTAAAACTGAATCAGTCGACAAATTCCATTGATTTTCAGTGACTCTTTTCTCACGATTTTAATCAGTGAAAGTTCACTGAGAATCAGTCAAAAGTCACTGAAATTTTCAGTCATCTTCACTAAACTACTAAAAATTTCAGTGACTTTTCACTGATTTCCAGTAGATTTTTCACTGATTAAAATCGTGAGAAAAGAGTCACTGCAAATCAGTGGAATTTCACTGGTAATGAGTTAAATTTCACTGATTCAAGTTTAGAGAGTAAGTGTTGGTTTGAACCTTTCGTTCCCAACATGATGAAGAAAGGACGAAAATCTCACTTAAATGTAATTAATGTTTTAACACGTTCAGAACTTAAACCACATTCTTAAGAGTAAAAGTTTCTGCATCTACTCTCTAAACCTGAATTAGTGAAAAGTGAATCACTAATTTACTTTAATGAAAAATTCTGCTAATTGTTAGTTATTTTTAACTGAAACTTTAGTGAAAAGTTGAAAACTGCGAATTGAAATAGTGAAATACAACCAATAATTAGTAAAAATTTTCACTAAAGTAAATTAGTGACTCACTTTTCACTAATTCAGATTTAGATAGTATGAATGAGAGTAACTATCTCACCCCTAATAATTTACTGCATATGTTTATTCCACATCCCCTACTTCCATATCTAATGAAAATTCTCACTTTCGAAACAAGGGAAGTTTATAAGTCGCAGAGCCGGAATTATGGAGATGATATTGAAGGAAACGCGAGCTGTCAGGTATTTAATTACCAATCAGAAACGCCAGGTTTGCGTGGCTGGTTCCTCAGTGTGCTTCAGGCGGGGATCATCAGCGACGGGAACATTGTAAATTCATTGTGTTCGAGCCTTTTAATATTCGTTAGCACTGCTTTTGTGAATCTTGTTGAAAATAATAATATGCATGTCTGCAATGTGCATGTGCACTTGCATAATTATTAGTTAACTAGAATCACCTACCACTACCAGTGGTGCGCGAACTTTATTAAACGTAGAGGGTATATATTCGCATCGCAGCTGCATGCGAAGCGATGCATAATCAACATTAGATAACAGATCTCGGTTCCTCGATGACAGGCACACGGCATCCCCGTAATCGCCCTTGCACTTCGCGGCGTTGTATACAGGGTCGATTAAAATTGCCTTCTTTTGCTCCACTAACTTCCGTTTCCTTCGTTCTGGCCTATGAAAGCTTCCGAGAACACCGAGTCTCCGGATGTGCCTGCTATAACTTCACGATTCACGTTTTATTAATGAAAATTCAGATGTAATGACCAGAACGAATTTTTAAATATCGATAAAAATGGAAAGAAGGTTTTAGCATAATTTAATATTGTCGTAATTATATGCACATTGATGATTCTTCCGCAGCCTTTTTGAAAACAAACACTGAATTTCAAGTAACTTTTAATTAGATTACATCAACGCTTTTCTTTGAGTATATAAATCTGTACGGACCTCTTCCGCCCTTGTTAAGCATTAGACAATCGAAACGAGTCACGCGCCCGTTAGAGTCACTCTTGCGCGCCTAGGAGAGTGCAGTAATTAATATTTGCAGTTAAATCTGCGATCTAGATCTGACCGAACCGCTAACTTCAGCGAAGCAGATACCGGCCTGAATCCGTTGCGTCTGGCATTCAGATGTGCGAGGCGCAGTAAATGTGCATGGAACTGACGCAGACAATGTATACAATATATTGTGAATGAATCAGCAATGCTTACTTGCATTTTCCTAATACAACGAATCATCTTTTACATTGAGAAAAATTCAATCTTAATATATTCCACACGAGTCGTTTTTTAATTTCAACGATTAGAGATTGTCATTTATTTAGCTCCATTGTTGCAGTAATTGCTTCTTTTGTTTTACATACGTGTGAAATAAGATTCTGCGAAATGAACTATTTCCTTTATTTTAATGGAAGGTAACGGCCGTGGCAAAGCATATTAGGTTCGCCGATATTCATCTTCGATGATTTAATGAGTCGGTGGGTACTCGAAGGGTACTTAGGTACTTGCTACACCAGCCACATGTGATTTCCTTTACAAACATTGCATGGCCGAGTCACTGCACCGTGACCCCTATATTGGACACAATTGCTGACTTTTAAAATCAGCCGAGCTTCGATTTATATCTGAACAATAGTGCATATTTTTTCTGCACTGATATGCCCACTTATGTTAAATGAACATGACTTTTTTTTCCTTATCTCATTTCCGCAACCACTTCTTACAATCCTCTTTCTATTTTTAAATGTTTAAACGCCACAATTGCTTCCTATTTAGAAAGGCAATTAAAATTTTTAATTTAAACCCGTGTCGACAAATTTCGTCGCAGTTTAAATGTCAGACCTGGCCCAGACTTGGATTTGTCTAGATCTGGCGCTGGTCAGTATTCCATGAAAAAAAAAATCCTAAGTAATTAGCGCCCCAAAAAACTCCGTAGTACTAAAAATAATCTAATTTCAATTAGTAGACGAATTTTCTAAATCAGAGTTATTTTCTAGAGATTTTTTGGTTTCTTTTAAGAGCAATCGAGAGAGTATTTTACTTTCTTCAAAAGGCTCATAAATCCGTCAGGATTGTGATTTATAGTCTATTAAAAAACTGGGAGTTTCTGCCTACTGAAAGTCTTCATTGAGAGGCCGGAAGAATAAAAAATTATCATAGGGAAAAAAAATCGCGCACGAGTATTGGGAGCGAGATAAGTGATCGACTTAGGATTCGCAAACACGCTTGGAATGTAGCAATGCGGTGCATGAAATCAATGGCGTTGCAGCAAATCAAGTGTTTTATTCTGCATAACATCCACCAAACGACAGGTCTTCATACGGGTTATCTTCTTTCATTACATCGCCGCTCCAAATGCAGGAGCAGTGAACAGGGAATGCGGTCCTTATAGAGCATAGAGCTATTTATACTCCACATCAAACTCATACTCTTCGTTTGATGGAATTAAACATCACTTTTATTATCTAAAACCAATCAGTTCAGTATGAGCATTTTTATCTTGGGCTTTATAGAAGAAATTTATTGGAATTCCATATCTTGCTTAGATAATTTTTAAGAAAGGCCCATCCGCTGCAATTCGTATATTTTTATGGGAAATTATACTTCGGAAATATTAAAAAATGATTTTTTTATTATTAAAGAATGATTTAAATGTTTCCAAGTTGTAATTTTCTTTAATTATTGTGATGTTCTAATTCAATGGGCGTGACACCTCCCTTCTGCTTTTAAAAATGGAAGTCTAATAACTATTTACACGTTAACTGCATGAATAAACATATAGCTACATAATTACAGACGTAAAGCCTCTTTTTAAGAGTCCTTTAACATATATTACATTAATTAAATAGATTTTACAAGATTTCTTAAGATTTCTAAGGTCTATGAAGAATTTCTAGGAATTCTGAGGAATCTTAAGGGGTCTTTAAGGATTTTTCAAGATTTTATTAATTTATTATGATTTTGAGGGATTAAAACGAATTGCTCGGGATTTAATGGGATTTTAAATAAATTTTCAAGAGAAGTTATGATTTCTTGTCGAATAAGTCCTTATCGTCTTATATGTACTTTTAATCTTTTATCAAAATCAAGAAAAAAAAATTGTCTTGTCACGGTTGAGATCCAATCAACTTGCTCGGCTCTTCCGCGCATTTATTTCGAGCTCTAATTTTTCCTTGAGCAGGTAGTCGTTCTCCCGTAATTTGACAGCCAAAACGCTCCCAAGCAGGTGGCGACTGTGTCTCGGCCGTTTAGTTTCTCTCGTGCTGGGTGTGAAATCGGGACAGACATCAGGTTTTTTTCTTTAAAATTTTCTCGGCTCGTCAAAAGACTCTGGAAAAAATATATGAGCGGAAAATCGAGTGATCGCGACGGAATTGGCGCCATGTCTCTTTCTTTCGGAAAGAAAAGACCACCATGATATTCTTATTCGGGTTGTCCTACACGGAATAAAATGGATATTAAAAAGTAATATCTAGCTAGTCGTCCCATAGTAAAATAGCTAGATATTACTTTTTAATATCCATTTTTCTCCGTGTAATGCATCAAATTACTTTTTTCTTTATAGATATTAATAATATTTGATAAAATGCATGGCACATTTTTAAATAAAGTAACAGATAATATTTAGAGATCCAGACGGAAATAAAACAAAAAAACAGATAAGAAAGACTTTAAAGTCTTTACACGTAATACTTAGTTCGTTTTATAACTTCTTTTATCTTATGTTCACATCTTTTTTAAGATTTATTTTATTATTTTCGACAAGATATTGAAACTTTTCAAATTACAAGTGCTTAAACATCTAGAGTATAAGAAATTAAGTATTTTTTAAAATCCTCCAGTTCGTAAACAGTTTTTTTACAAAACAGTGAAATTTTCAGGTGTTGTCAACGATTACATACACTTTGCATATAGTGAAATATTTGAAAGATGATTTTAGTGTGAAAGATTTTGAAATGATTTAAATTTCGTAATTATTGAAATTACCTGAAAATTTAAATGTTTTATAAGACATCATGTCGAAATAAGAAAATACGTGTCAAGTCTGATTTTTAAAAAAGTACTTTGTGATGTATGTCACTTGTTTTTTGATTAAAATTAATCAGTGTTGTTAATTGGTTAATAGATATGAGGCAAAAATTAGGTAATTAGGTAAAATTAGGTAATCTTTTAGGTAATTGTCTATATTTTTTCGAAAGTGTAATATACAACGGTAGTTACATTTTTTGAAAATTATTCTTTGAAAATCCTATAGTATTGTCGACGGTAAGACAGTGGAAAATTTTTAAGGTGAAAGGCAATATTTTATTTAATATCGCGGTGGTGGTGGCCCCATAAGTCCTCCATGTCCTGATCCTGATCCTGATCCTGATCCTGAACCTGAACTTGATCCTCGTTGACTTGCTGGAATATAACTACTTAATAATGGGAGGCCATGTAAAAGACGCTCTCTTTCAGCATTGGTTATTGTAGTCATACGATGAATTCTGTAGCTGTATACCCTGTTCAAGTTATTTCTATCTAGTGCATGAAGATATTGACCGTCTAGCATTCCAAGAAAGTAATCATCTACTACATATGGAATTCGATGAAGGTGACCCTCTTCATAAATGCTACCATCTCTATAAAAAAGTCGGCTAGGAAGTTCTCCTATTGTTGGAGGAAGAAGAAATTTACGTTCGGTAGTTGCTGAAAAGTAAAAATTTGAAAAGAATTGAGAAATTTTTAATTATTCCGGAAGCAGATTAACTGTATTATGGGTATTATGGGTTATATTATTTTTCTTTTTACTTACCATCAGAATTTTGCACAACTGCTAAGGTCAGCAGTAGAATACATGTGGCGACTCTCATTTTCTAAAAGCTGGTTATTACAGAAATGTAGGAACACTTTGAGACAATTAATATTTGAATACGTTTTACTGTGGTATATATAAGCCAGGATTTTTATGCTTTTATTACATGATTTTTGTAATGATTGTGGATCCATAAATATGTCATATTCGATCACGTGAACATTTTTTCGTGAAAACAAAGTTATAAATATAATCTATTTTACACGGAAAGTTCTTATCACATACTATAAAATAGTGAAAAACAAATTTTTTCCACGGGTTTTAATTATTTATTTACTATTTTCCACCTAATTCTCATAGAGGAAACTTGAACCATTACTTTCTCGAAGTAAAACATCTTGCAGCTTTGAATTATTATTACGTCTTTTTTTAGTTCAATTATTATTATCTTTTATTAGTTTATAAATGTCTAATATCAACACTCTAATCAATTTTCAAGGTTTATATGAATGGATGTCGTAACTATTACATAAAAACAGTTGTAGATAAATTTAGTAAATTGATAAAGTTTATTTGCTCAACTATAAATATCTCAAAACGTGCTTCCTCTATGAAACAAAAATAATGGAAATTTCTATACGACAATCTATCAACTCTTGCAAATCATTTTATACTGATTTCGGGTCCATAATAATCCTTTAGGATTAAATACTAAATTCTTCTCTCTACTTATTATACATTTTTAAAAAAAAAAATCTTATTTTTTTAAACACCAACTGAAATTTCTGGTTCTCGAAATTCCCTGAACTGTACAATACATAAAACCTTATCTCAGATCAGACAGTTCACTTTTTTCTTGAAGTGCTTAAAGATCTGGTAAGTAGAGGAGACTTGCAAGACTTTAGGGAGCAGAATAAGTAGTCAGAGTTGTGTGGGGTTCAGAGGGGTATCAAACTGGCAGGTAGGGAGGCAGAGACCCCTGCAGGGGGTCTGGTTACTCTGACATGTTTATCACACTCGTTCTTTCACTCGTGCGGTGCGTTATGCTCTTTGTGTTATGTTATGTTATGCTCACTCTGACTCTGCGGCCTCGTATATGACTTTATAACGCTTTATGTTACTTGTGACAATCCTACTATGTTTCCCATCTGGATAACGTACTTGCGTAGACAGCGAGAGAATTCGTGAACTTTTTGCTGTTACTGCTTGCATTAACACGACACATGTTGTGTTCTCTTCCTACGTAGAGGTGTCGTGTCCCAAGAAATACGAAAAGCACGCGATATGTGGGTAATATTGCATATGCGTTCTTGTTCCACTCTGAAACATCCAACGTTTATTGAAATAAACAATAAACTTGTATTCAGAGTTGTGGAATAATTATAAGTTGGTTAAAATCCAAAAAAGTGGGTAGACATGAATTATTGAAATTATTTACTGTATACATATTTCTTATAAGAAATACGTATTTAAATTTCAACTCATGATTTCGAATTGCTAGATTACTTGGAAATCAATGAAAATAAAGTAAAAATGACTAAAAATGTGCGTCTGCAACCAATGATGGTCGTTCAAGGTCAGCTTGTTTGAAAATTAATATCACCACCTATGCCTCGAGCGAAACGTTAATTCTCCCCATGAAAAAAATTTGCCCGCATTACGTAACGCATTAAGATCTCGCGATAACGGGGTGTAACAAATATTACGCTTTATTATTCATTTTCTGGTTATCGCGCTGGTCATCTACAATCAACATAGCGAGGATATACTTTTCTCATTCCTCTTGGTGGTGTCATAGAAATAATACATGCGAGTCGAGAACATATAACCATATTCTCAGAGTATACTTATATATACCCATATGCCAGAGATGTCTGTGAAGGTGAGTGCCATAAAGCGAATTTCGAGGAAGCATACGCGTCCGAAAAAGTTAAAACTATTCGTTATACTAACCCTCGAAAAACTCTCCGACTTTTATATCCTTTCTGTCGTAAACCATCGCAAGAGGTCGGTCTGTGTATAATGTATATTCGCATCGCTCATTTAATACCTTTTTCCATTTCTACTTCTTTAGACATTTCTTCTTATTTTCGACGTTCAACTTTTAGCATTGCAGTTCCGTCGATTTTTCATTTTATTTAGAGGAGGGAAACTCGACAGGGTTAAATCTATTCTAAAAAGATGATTGAGTCGGCGTCGTGTAAGTATCGATAGTGATTTTCGACAATCGATATTTGCCGCATCGTAAATTCCGCGTGAAATGAATTTGAAATTTTGAGTTTGGTTTCGTTAATAATCATTTTGTCACGAAAATAGGTACATTCAAAATCTAGGAATTTTAAGGGAGTTTTATGGAATTTTTAAAGATTTCATGGGAAATAATGCGGGATTTTTTTAAGGGCTTTTAAAAGCTTTGTAAGAGGTTTTAAAGAATTTGAAATATTATTCTGAAATTTTAAGGAATTTTATAAGATTTCTAATAATTTTAAGCGATTTCAAGAGATTTTTCTGATATTTAAATGAATCTGTGAGAATTTTAAAGGATTTCATGGCATTTGATAAGATTTCTTAATATTTTTACAGGATATGAAAGATATAAAGAGATTTTAAATGTTACCGTAAAATTTCAAGAATTTTTCTGGGAATTTTAAGAGATTTTAAAGTTTGTCATGGAATTTCAAAAGGTTTCTAAGGATTTTTAGTGATTTTCATGAATTTTGAACTAGGTTTCAGAAGATTTATGAGTTTGCAAATTATTCTGGAATTTTTATGGATTTCATGGAATTTGATAAGATTTCTACTACTTTTAATGGATTTTAAAGGATATAAAAGGGATTTGAATTGTTATTGTTGAATTTAAAAGAATCTCAAGAAGTTTCTGAAAATTTTAAGAGATGTTCACGAATTTTAAGCGATTTCACAGGTTTTCAAAGGTTTCTTGGAATTTTTAGATATTTTCATGAAGTTTAACAAAGATTTTAAGAGATTAGAGAAATAAAATATAATAAATTATATAATATTTAAAAAGAAGATAAATGCGCGCGCGGAACGCGCTTTCGTTGTGAAGAGTGAGGAAATTAAAAAAAATGAAGTTTTACGGTCTACCTGTGGACAATGTAAATTGCAAAAGACCCAACTAGATCCATTAAGGCTCCTCTCTTCCTTAATCCGGATCTGGAGAAGCAGAAGTGGAGGTATAAGGTCGAGGTCGGCTCAAGGTGACTCTCAGAATCGAGCATGAATTCGACCTTGAGCAGAAACGCGATAATCAAGGGCTCGGTTAAACTCGGAGTCAGTCACTATACGTGGAGGAAAGAAAAAGGTCGCAAAAAATGATGCCCTGTAAAAACTAAAGAGAAAGAGAAGGAAAAATGAAAGAGTTAAGTAGAAAAGAGAGGAAGAAGAAGAAGAAGAGTGGAGAACGTTTGGCTTACTTGGCTGTCTAGACCTCCATGCCCAGGGCAATGGTACTCGTAAATAACACGGGGGACCGTCCCCTCGGGTCACATCACTACCGGCCACTTGATAAGACCGATAAGGCGCATAAAGAATGCTTGTCTTTCATGTTCACTCTCCCTTCTTTTACTCTCTCACTCTCTCCCTCTTTCTGTCATTCTTGCCAGCGAGTGTCGGTATCTTAATGCCCCCTCAATGCCATAAATTATGCGACACGGCTCACACAGCTGCGACGCGATGCGATGCGTTTAGTTGTTCTACGCTCGTCGCCTGGTAATAGAGAAATAAATATTATAAACATTATTGTAAATATTATATTTATCCTGACTTTATTCTCTTCTGTGTGTCGAATTTCGTCATGAGAAGCACGAGTCATCTTTGCAATTATGCCAAACGTACAATTACAAAGATGGGTCAACGTCTTTTTAATGGCGAGACATTTCTCAAATGAAGAGATTCGTTAAGGAAGAAATATGTTTCATTTTTCAAAACATTGGGCGACACTCTGATTTAAGTGATAACAACGTCTTTAAATTAAATTCGAGGTGTTGAGGTGTGAGATATGGAGACTACGTGCGCAAGATTTCATTTGATATACAAAATTAAATCTACTTGGGATTTAAATGATTTCTAGAAGTGTGGCAACAAATGTTGAAATTTTACTTACTGTTTAATTAATCATTTGAAACTTGGGAAAGTAAATTGCAAAAGAAAATAGTGAGAAGTAAATAATAAAGTAGCTTTTGATCGTGATGAGAGTTCGCAAAGGTAGAGCAAAGTGTAAATTGCGATTTCACAGTGGGATTTCTGAGAAGTTTGCTTGATGATAAATAAATCAGTGCTAGAAATTAATAAAAACGTTGGCACCTTCGCAGACAATGAGTACAATTGCGAGGTTCATAGAAATCTAAATTCTTGGCTGGAACTCGCGCACCTCCCTCACATATTTGCCAAAGTGTGTATTTCTACAAGATACGCTTGGCAATATTTCATGAGTTTCAGAGACTGAAGTCGTTAAAAAGATCTCACTGCGATATATCTTCATTTGCCTACATGCGATAAATAACTCAAGCGATGTCTAGCACCAGAGTCGAGAAAATCGTGTCAGCGAAATCAATATAGGAAATTCGAGATTTATACTTTCCTGATTTTCCCTCGGAGTTTCTTGACTAGTTTACATTGAAATCGCATCTTAAAGAGAAAATCTGAAAATAGGAGGCAAAAAGTGAGATAAAAACATTGCCAAATTTAATACACGGAGAAAAATGGATATTAAAAAGTAATATCTAGTTATTTAACTATGGGACGACTATCTTAGATATTCAAATATATAATCCAAATATTCTAACATCCAATATTGTAATCTTTGGATATTATACTCTCTAAACTTGAATCAGTGAAATTTGTCTGACTATCAGTCAAATACCACTGGTTTTCAGTGACTCTTTTCTCACGATTTTAATCAGTGAAAAATCTACTGGAAATCAGTGAAAAGTCACTGAAATTTTTAGTAGTCTAGTGAAGATGACTGAAAATTTCAGTGACTTTTGATAGATTCTCAGTGAATTTTCAATGATTAAAATCGTGAGAAAAGAGTCACTGACAATCAGTGGAATTTGACTGATTCAGTTTTAGATAGTATCTAAATGTCTAGATAGTCGTCCCATAGTTAAATAGCTAGATATTACTTTTTAATATCCATTTTTCTCCGTGTACTCGATCAGAAAACAATTAGATTAAAACATCTCTTGAAGTATCATGACATCTTTTGAAATTCATAAAGATTCCTTAAAGTCGCTTAAAATTTCTTGACACCTCTTGAAAATCCTTAAACTCTCTTGAAATCCCTTGAAATTCCTTAAGTCATTTTAAATTTATTAAAATCCCGGGCAGTGCCAGGTAAATTTTTTTTATCTTTCTGTGACATAATTAGGTGAGAAACGAGAGTTTATTAATAACGCAATTACCATTACATAGAAGCCCACTTAAGAGTGTATACAGGCGTTGAGTGGATCGCTTACAGTATTGCCGAAATTCCTTTTCTAAAGGCTCAAAGTACCCTCAAGTCTGTTCTGTCAATGGCTTTTCAACTTATTATCTGACACCTAGCTCTTATACTCTTTAAGGATTAACCATTCAGGTATAGGATCAATAGTCAATTTTACAATGTCCTCTTGGCGGAAAGCCGAAAGATACACAGTAATTGAAAAATCCACCAAGTCATTGTCTCCGCCACTTTTTAAGCGCCACATCCGATGGGCTCGGTAGATCGAGATTTCACGCCTAAGAAAATATTTACCCGAGGAAGCAGTCCGTTCGAGAAGAGGTGCCACCGCCCTAAACGAGAAACTAACGATGGCTGGTCTTTCTTAATCACAAGGCGCAGCACTGCCTCCGCCTTTTTCCTCTGTTTTCTCTAGATCTCAAAAATCAGACATCGATAAGACAGGAATACAGGATTGTCGACTTCTATTGTGTTCTCGATTTTTGCTGACTTTGGGGCGGGGCTTGATTTTACAGCATTTCTTTTTTTCTAATTTTGAGGGAAGATAAAGGAATTTTAGATCTTGTCTTTTAATTTTTCTTGTTTTATTAGTTGCATATTTTCTAATTCTATGTATTTGCCCGACTGTTAGTCCGATTTGGCCATTTGCACCATTTCCACTGAAAGCTTTAATTGATAATGCAAATTCCGCAACTTTAGATAGCTTTATTTCATCTTCTTCTGACTGGCTTGAAACTGGCGCAGTGCACAGAAATATAATTAATCACCAGGAGTCATCTTCAGAGTATTTCCGAACCGCTTACCGTTCGAGATATTCAGACGTACTAAAACGTATTCAGCAAAATGGTATAGATAAACTGTGAATAACATTAAGTTGTGATCAGATCAGAAAAAAATAGTGTTATTATTTTATTATTAGTTGAAGAGGCCAGATAGCTTAAAAGCTGATATGTCCAAACGGACAAAACGAAAAATATTTCTTCCCTGAAGAAGCAGACTTAATTATGAATATTTATTTTGATGGTAATTAACTACATACAAATATTTAGATGGAAATAGTAAAGGTCTAAATTTAATAGAATGAAAGCTTTGATTTAGCTTTTTGAATGCTCAAGTATGATATTCGAGAGTTTTGCAAATGTAAAAACGTTATCTCTGGATGAATCCAGTTTATCTCATTCGAAATGTCACAGACCATTGACTAAAGGATCCGGAACATCTGGACCCGGAGATAGTCGGTCTTTGAGAAACATTGGGATCAAGAGGCTTCCGGGAAGCATCTATCTTACGATGTAGTGCTCGGAGGAAACAAGTGGGACCAAGAGCATTAGAGTTCGGACGAAATCTCACTATCAAGACGCGAATCTAGCTCATCGAGAGTTAAATTCAGTCCTCAAGGACTGGCGCTGCAACTGAAAGATATACACTCATAAGAAGTGCTTTAAATAAAAAATAAATTAACTATTTTATTCCAAAACTTAACTGTTCTGACCTCCACGACAAAAATTAATAAAAGAGGGTAATTTTTCGAGTTTTCTTTTATATAATCAGTATAATTCAAAGTACATTTGTAAACAGTAAACAGTGTACTGGTAAAATAATTTAATCGCGATTTATGGACTATTATTAGTTGTTGATTTAGTTTAAATTAAAGAGGGGATGCGTCACATATTCCGTGAAGTATTAATAAATGCTTATAACACGTACTTTTACATTGTTGTCAGCACTTTCAAATCTAAAATATAACTTAAGGGCATGTGATACTTTACCATAAGAACAAATTAGTTATACCAATTATACATTCATAATAATAAATATTTTTAGTAAATAAGAGTCAATAAACCTTCGCATCACATAGACAAAGGTTTATTGACTCTTTTTAGCTAAAAATATTTATTATTATTAATGTATAATTGGTATAACTAATTTGCTCTTATGGTAAAGTATCACATGCCCTTAATTTTTAATTTCTCCATAAATCAAAGCTAAAAAATTGTCTGCGGAAGAATAGCGAATGCAAGTCTTTCGCAAAAGTTATATTGATCCCATTTATAGCGCCATGAGAGTTTTGAGCAACATATGCAATGAAGCAATGATAATAGTAAGTTTTGACATATTGGCAGAACTATATCCCGTGGCCTCAGGACGCAGTAGGACGTCGCGGCGCGCCGCGGTGCAACGCGGTCGGGTTTAACACTCTCCCTTGCTCCGTTACCCTCGCTCTTTCAAGGGGCCGTAGTTCAACTTGGCGTCTGATTGATATACGGACTGTTAAGTGTTTGCAATACCGACATTTATATCCGTCTCTAATACTTCCAGCCATAAATAACTGGCCACTTCGAGTGCTACAAACTTGAAACTGCAAACTTGGCGTGCCGCTCGCGTCTGCGAAGACACTGTCCAGAGATTGATTTCAAATTCTGAGGTGCATTAATAATCCAGAGCAGTGAACCTTCCCGGCAAGGTAGCTCGTCAATTTTCTCAGCAGGCGTTCCACCTTACCATTTTGCCTTCACATTTACTATATATGAATACATAAAATTTGGATATGGCGAAATAATATTTATAAACTGTGTTGTAATGGATTATTTCTGAAAAAACTGATAGGGTCCGATTGAGAACGATTGATGAATTAAGCTCCGATTAGGAAACACCATTGATCAATTGAAATCGATTCTCTCTAAAACTGAATCAGTCAAATTCCACTGATTTTCAGTGACTCTTTTCTCACGATTTTAATCAGTGGAAGTTCATGCACGGAGAATCAGTCAAAAGTCAAAAGAAATTTTCAGTCGTCTTCACTAAACTACTAAAAATTTCAGTGACTTTTCACTGATTTCCAGTAGATTTTTTACTGATTAAAATCGTGAGAAAAGAGTCACTGCAAATCAGTGGAATTTGCACGCAAAAAAGTAAATGGCTGAATTTACCATTTAAAATAGTTAAGATGCGCTCTGAACGCATTTTTCCTGGAAATTAGTCAATTTTACTATTTCAAATTGTAATTTGTGCTAAGAAAATTGTAAACCCTGCTATTTTCGTTGTAAAAGTTAGAATTTCAAATAGTAAAACTGACTAAATTCCATGAAAAATGCGTTCAGAGCGTAGCTTAACTATTTTAAGTAGTACATTCAGCCATTCACTTTTTTCCGTGTGACTGGTAATCACTGATTCAAGTTTAGAGAGTTGATTAATTGGATTTTTAAAACTATCAGTTTTTTTTAGAGAAGTTACAGTGCGTTTGGAAAGAAGATTTGGTGGAAAGAATTAAAAAAATGCGTTTGGAAAAGAGGGTTAGAAGAAAGCGATGTAAAAGGTGTTTGGAAAAGCAGGTTTGAAAAGAGGGGTTGGAAAGACGTTTGGAAAAATGGGGTATAGAAAAAGCGTTTGCTCTTTAAATCTGAATCAGTGAAAAATCACTAATTGACAGTGAAATCTCATTGATTCAAATAGCTAGATTCCGGTCACTGATAATCAGTGAAAAGTTACTGATTCATTCAGTGAACAAAAGTCACTGATTGAATCAGTATAAAGGAATAATGTGGACCGATAGTTGGCAGCACTTGTACACTTTTTATGAATTCAAAATTTCCACAATTACTGAAATTACAGATTGAAATTGGAACTTGATTTCCAAACATAATCAGTATACTTTATTGAAATTTGTAAAAGTTATATCGGTTCACTAATTAAATTAGTAAGAACTTACTGATAATCAGTGGACTAATTATTGAATTGATCAGTGAAAAGTCTCAAATTACTGATTCATCAGTGAAATACTTAATCACTAGTTAAATCAGTGAAATTTTCACTGATTCAAATTTAGAGAGTGGAAAAGGAAGTTTGGATGAAAATGGTAGCAAAAGGCGTGCAGAAAAGGGTGTTTAAAAAAATGTTTGGAAAAAGTGGTCGGAAAAGGATGATCGAAAAACTGTGGGAAAAGTGTATTGAATCGTAAATCCTTTTTGATTTCGAATCGAGGAGTCAAGTTGTTGAAGTGGGTTTGCAAGTAAATCATCATCATGTGTCTGGAACTGGGTGGACGAAATCCCTCGGGTCCTCGACAGTAGGTACACGAATACACGACTCTCTTCTTTCATCCTGAGCACTCAGGAGTCAGGATTACATGAGCCAAGAGGCGGAGAACCAAGGCACCTGAGCCCTGAGACTCAAGCTCCAAGTCCTGAAACTATCCTCTTATAGACACGTGGCACGCACGTGCCTTCCCCAACACTCTCCGAGAACAGAGAGAACGTAGGCCGGGTGAGGGGCCAATCCTATAAGGCTATTAATTAAGCGAGATTCGAGACACGTCGGATTTTCAGCGCAGTCGCTTTTTTACTAACAATAATCACGGCTTTGCGCTTCACTTTGCCCTCCACCGCAAAGAGAAAATCCCCTCTTCTGAGGGATAAACAACTCGATTTTAATTTAATAAATTTAGAGAGGCTAAAACATTTTATAATAAAAGATACAATAAGTATCCTAAGTGGTAAAAGAGGAAATGAAATCGATTTTCTAAATTTAAATGAATGAATTTGAAATTGAACTAGTTTTGAGTTTAGGATGTTAGGCAACTTGATTTCGTAAGTAGTTGAAAAATCGAGGGTTTTGACGTCATCTCAAAAGATCGATCCTCGTGTTCTTTGACGGCTTAATCCTGCGTGTAAATCGATACGGAATGTTGACGAGAGTCGATCTGACGGCTAAGGTAAGGGATATCCCATAAAAAAAACTCACGTGGTCTTTTTTATTATGGGAAAATGAGCCTCGTAGCTTTTGACGATTAGGTACGCCCGGCAGAGTTAAATCACCCCAACAGGGGGTCCGTACTGTTGTTATATTCTATATGCTTAAAAAATCGGAGAAAGTAAAAATGTTGATATATTCTATAATATAAATCACTTCTTGCTTTTCTATTCGAAAATTAAATAATTTTTGTATAAAGTATATGACAATTATATTCTTTTCATTCCAATATCAATGGGAAATTAAAAATCTATTGAAATTATAAAATTTCCAGTCATTCTTTTTTTTTCTGATAATCGGGTTTGAATTGTTTCGGAATAATATTCGATCTGTTATGAAGCAGAGTGTGATGTTATGACAACGCGTTAATTCCCGGACAGATTCAATGACCAAACAGATCTACCCTCGTTAAAGGGATTGAATTACATCATGTAGATTTTACATACTATTAAACGATGGGAAAGAGGAGAAATAAATTTTCAGGACGAGAGTGAAGAGTGATTGACAAACGTCGAGTGAAATAGGGTGATTTTTGTGATGTAACGTTAATCTCCTCTTTTGAGGGGAAAATTGAATTCAGCTGCAAGCGAAATGAATCAAAAATTATTATTACAGGAATGGATTTAATTGAAATTTATTTGAATAATTGATTTTACATTATTATGTAAGAAATTGAACGAAATATTTTTGAAAATTCTTTACGTTCTGAAATACGATTGAAGATATGTAACCTCGGCACGAGTCAAATTTGAAATCGGACATTGGTCAGTAGCAAAAGTATTTGTTACTCCACACCTGGATCCTATGGCTCGGACCACAAAAGCAGGTGTTGTTGGCAGACCTCCTAGCGATTTGAGCTTTAAAGCTCGCCATCATAAAAGAGCGTGATAGCATGCTGTGCTCACCAAGGGGAAAAGGGCGATTTCACACAAATTAACCAAAACTATCCCCTCCTTTTATTTTTAAAAGGGCTCGTTACTCGAGCTCGTAACGAGCGTATTTGCTTCTCTTCATTGTCCAAAGCTCTCCCCATCAGCTTTGTAAATTATCTGTTTTTGGGAATATTATGGGACCCACTTCATAATAGATTCTTGTCTAAACTTCTGTTGCCACTCACTTTTCCCAATCTAAAAATTTTATTTACTGATAAATAATTGCCTAAAATAAAAATGTTGACTTCAAATAGCGATTAAAAACCTTGCAAAATCTTCCAACTGTAGAACATTAGACTTCAGGGCTGACATTGGCGAGACGAAGTGACAAAAAACCTTGAAAAGTAATATCGCTTCTTGCGGTAGCTTTGTGGGATTTATGGATGCTCGCCGATACTTATTAGACTCTTCTGGTTGCAATAAAAGGGGTTCAGGGATGCCACGTGCTGGCGCCCAGGGACGCAATTCTGCTTAATTCATTTGCACCAAGTATCTGTGAAATAACTGAAGAAGTTGCTTGAATAAACCAACTATTTATCAAGGTTTTAAAAAGAAATAAATTAATCTTGCTTAGATCTAGAGAGAAATTCTTTAAAGTTCTTAAAGATTCGAAGTATTTAAAAGGATATAGAATAAGAACAGAGATACACTCAGAAAAAAGTTTGTTTGAATTAAAAACGATTTGTTTAATTCAAAGATATTTTTTCTTTGACCCTATATCAATGATATGTTTGTTTGATTCAAACAAACTTTTTTCTGAGTGTAGTGAACGAATAATTATAATATTTTAAATAAATGGAATCAAACAGCTTATTTTGAATGGTGAGCCAGAGATAGACTGAAGCTAGTAAAGACATTGGATCCGAGTGGCAACAGATTTGGCCTCAAGATATGAAAAATTCTTGGGTTCGAGCTTCTGGTCAACTCTCGGACACGTATTATTAATGAATTGCTGTGCTATATCCAAAAGCAACTCGTCTCAACCGTTTCCTTCTTGTCTTAATCTATCGGTTGTCATCGCGTTACGATCTTCGACGGTACAAAGTCTATTCCAAGAACTGCATCTAGATGACAAATTGATGAAGTAGGACGCGGTAAAAAAAAGAAAAGGAAAGAAAAATTTGTGAACGAGGTAGGCAAAATCGTCCACTCGTCGAGTCATTTATCAATGACGGATTATATGAGTGAAAACGTCCACCGTTCATTCATGTGGGAACAAACAGATTTTTTAGACATTTTTTTTAGTATAGATACTATAGATTGGAGCTTTGATCCAAAAGGTATTAATGAAGAAGTTCCTCTTCAAAATATATACTAGAGATTTATAAAACTGATAATGATTCGAAAGTTAAAAAAAAATCAAGGTGCAAAGAGAAGACTCGACCTTGACTCAGAAGGTTGTTCGTTTTTTACATTTTGTATAATTTGCATTTTGTATTTTTTACTATGGCTGAGAAAACATAGTTTTATCAAAAAAAGAGACCAAGTCTAATGCGCCCTGGGGTAACTTTCCACACTTAACTTTAACTTGAAATCTGGAAACACTTGTGGATATACTGGATATTACATTATCACACTTTATCACTGACGCACGCAGTAGGATTTCAAGTTTAAAGTAATGTTCACACATCTGATGTATTTTGAAAAATTTACTGAAGCAATTATTCCCACCGCGGCGGTGTTATGTCTGAGTAAATTTTCTGGGATAAGAGGCTTGAGCCATTAGTCGGGATGTTATTGGGATTCTTTATATTGTACGATGCGCTCAATATTTGTGATCAAAAGTATCAACTTTTAATCTTTTTCATGTTTTACTGGTTGCAAAGCCGGATTGCCGATACTTTTTAATTAATTTTCTATTTCTATAATCTGAAAACATGTCCATAACTCATATATGAATATTATGAAAGATTTTGAAAATTAAAAGGTACAAATATGTATTAAATATTTTATAGTCGGAATTCACGTAAAGATTCTTTTGTTTTTTTTTTTATTTTTTCACTATATTTTTCGAAGTGTCTATAAGACAAATTTTATTTTTTTTAAAGTGAATTAGAGAAGCTGAAACGATATTAAAAAAACGCCCCTGCACGTTTGCTCCTTTGGCTATACCGCTTCAGCTTAAATACTCTCATCACGAGAGCAGTTCCTGGCATAGGAATCGCACGCATTAAAGGTATTAAAAATCCACCAAAGGTGCAGCGCTCGACTAAGCACTACCAGTGTCAGAACATTCAAGAATCTCGTTTTCTACACCGAAAAAAATGAAAACAAGAATCGACCAAGCGTTGTCAACTTAAATCCCGTTTCTAGTCTAAGAACTCGAAGATTCTTATTCACATTCCATGTGTTCACTTGAACACGTGCAACTGTTAAAGGCTTTCTAATTCGATCACCGAAGTTAAGCAATGCTGAACTCGGTTGTACTCGGATGGATGCCGTCGTCTTATATATTACTTAATAATTAATAAATTTGAATTTATTAACATATTCAAATGTAAGTATAAATTTCGATTATTGCTTCCTCATAGAGGAAGCTTTATAGTGGTGACAAAATCCAGTTTCCTAAAAAAGGTCCGTGTGTCAAAATGTCCGTCACAATCCAGCAATTTTTTGAAAACACGTAGAGATAAATCGATGAAATTTTACATAGTTACTCCATTATATACCTAGTTGAATTTCTGATAAGGGTTTAACAAAATATTTAATTTTACAAGTTTTATGTACTTTTATAATTTTCGTAAAATTCATTTTTCCACTATAACTTCTCAAATATTGAAAATTTAAAGCTGATGTAAGGAAAATTAAGATTCCTTTCATCGAGACGAATCGATTGACCTATATGATTAATGCATTTCATTAAAAAATAAGGAAATTATGTTTATTTATAATTTTGAAAGTTAATTTTTCGCTCTATATTTTCAAATAATCAAAATTTTGAGTTGACACAAGGAAAATGAATATTCTTTATGTCGAGACGAATCGATTGACCTGTATGATGAATGCATTTAATTGAGAAATAAGAAAGTTATGGTTAATTGTATTTTTAAAAAAGTAATTTTTCGACTATAATTTCTGAAATTATTTAAATTTAAAGCTGATGTAAAGAAAATGAAGATTCTTTGTGTCTAGACGAATCGATTCACCTAAAAGATTAATGAATTTTATAAAAAAATAAGAAAGTTATGCTTTATTGTAATTTTCGGAAATGAATTTTTTCAATATAACTTCTCAAGTAATCAAAATTTAATGCTGATGTAAAGAATACTTAATGCTTTCTCTATGAGGAAGCAAAGTGCTCATTGAATGAGTACAAAAGTTGGTACAACTTGACAGCTAGTTTTTTTAGATTTCTTCTACTTCCCAGAATTTACTATCCTCTTCAGTTACAATTTCCTCTTATTGAAATTTCCTCTTGAAAATTGTCTTGCAATTTTCCACTCTCTCCTACATCACTCTCCCTTTTTCCTGCTCTCGATTTGTTACCGAAAGGCGTTTAAACCACTCGCTAGCTCCATTCAAAATAGCGGCAAATTCGAGTCTCGTAGAAGAGGAACTCTTGTAATCCGTCTTAAGTCCATTGACCAGCACGCGTTTTTGATCGTCCAGCAACGACGGGTGTGCCAGCAAAAGAGCGAATAATGGATTTCTGGAGAGAAAAAAAAACGTTTTCTTCCGATCGGCTGAATGAGAGGCGTTTACGACGTCCGCCTTATTGTAATATAGTTGTCGCGCGTGTAACTGGCCTGCCAAAGTATTGTTGGCCTTTATACGTGCCTGCGGCCAAACCTTAACATCTCTATAACAATAATGACAATGTCCACAGGGAGGGTCGTTTTGGTCAGTCTTTTTCAAAGAAACATTTATGCACGTCTATTTCGATTTTCCTCTCTCTCCACTACTGTTTAGCAATCCTAATCTGCACATTTTTTTTTATTTATCAAACCCAAAAGCACATCATGGATGTTGTTTTTTTTGATAACTTGTTTTGATAAATATACTCGCAAATGTATTAATCGCCTCAACAGTATTTTTTCCCATTATAAATATAATTGGCAATATTTGAATGAGGTTTTCAAGTTCAATATATGGACTTTCATTTTAAAGGACATAAGCAGAACAGGTTTTCTTTTACGAGACTAAGTATAGAGATATCTCTAATCGTTATGGCCCGTTAATGGCCTTTTTATTGCTCTTTGTATTGTTGTTTGTTTCAGTAGATATATAAGCATAGTATTCCCGGGGTAATCTTTTTTTCATAATCATTATATAATTTCTCTATTTACTTTTTTTAAGAAGGTTTTGTTGGATCATATAAATCAATAATTCAATTTATGAAGTTTGAATTTAAATTCGAATGTCTATAAAAGGCATTGCAGTTTTCTGACTGAATCCCACACGAGGGGGCTCCCAACGGCTGGATAGCTCTTCTCCATGGGACGTCTGGCTTCATTGTCCTGGACCCTGTATATTTAGCATTCACGCGTCATCTCCTTTCCATTCTAACAGCTTTTCTGCTCTATTTTTACCAATTTTTTCATGTTTTCTCTAGTCAACAAATATCCAATAATTATGTGAAACTATATGTAGTTAACGAGGGACTACGTTGCACAATTGAAAAGAAATTGCCATCTACAATATATGAATGTAGATGAAACTTTTCAATTGTTTTTCAATTGTGCAACCTTTGATCCACTTTTAGATCAAAATTTGACACCTTGGAAGTTATAGTTTAAATTCAATATTGAAGTAAAAGAATAAGTTGCAGAGGTTTTTCCTCGGTTTTTTCAAATTAGCAACGATGGCTAAAATATGAAGCGTGACGTTTGGTCAGCGGGAAAAAGGTTGTTTATTTTGTATTATTTTTCGAATCTCTCTTGGCGTTGAACCGCTAAATCGAGAGGTCTTTTGTACCTCTCTTGAGAGAGGAAGCTCGTCAATTCCGTCGAGCAATACTCCGTAAAGTCCCAACAGAACAAAAAGAATTGACCAGATCACCGATTCGACTTTCCAGACCACGAAAAAAGCCTTAAACCGCAGAAAGCGTGGCCGGATGCGACTGTTCGCTCGGGTGACTACTGATTCGAATGAATATTCTTACGTCGGGGTCTTTCCAGTCATGCCGCAGTTACGTTTTATACATTTTTTTTTATCCCTCTTCGGAAAAAGATATTACATCGAAATTCAATGGTACATCCGTCCTTTCGGTAACTAGACTGCAAATCAATTGCTTTTTTTTTACTTTAGGTTCAAGTTAACCACACAAGAAAAATTAGCTATAATATTGAAATTTTCCTTGACTGTCGTCGACTTTTGGATAGGATAAAATTTTCAAGATATTTCATTAACGTTTTTTAAAACACTTTTCAGAGAAGAACTCTAAAACGATTTTAAAAAACGTAAATGAAATATATGACAATCAATAAGTTTCGATTTAAACTCCTTAGAATTGTTTAAATATGAAATATTACAAAATAAATATCTAGAATTTAAAATTAAGTTAGTGGAAGGTTTTGTAAGTTTAACGAACCGTTTCTGCAAATAGGTGTACTAGAGTAGATAATAGAATACATAATAGCTGCGGTAGATAAAAAAATTACTTCGTTGTCTACGCTTTGCGTAATAGAAGCTATTACAAGGTATGGATTTAGTTATCGAGGGATTATCATATTATATGTCTGACATTGTTTTTTATGGGAGTTAATAACTGTTTTCATTATTCTACATTTTGTCATTGAGGGTCCGGATCCAATAACGTCCTACTTTGTTTTGTCATGAAATTAACTTAATGGAGTCGTTTCTTTTATCATAATGGTGGAAACACAACAATTATAACATATTGTGTTATCATTTGTGCTCAAGTATACATATAATTAAAGTTGAAAAACAATTATGTTTTATTCCTCTTCGACAAAAGAGAAATATTTTTTAAATTCTATATATATATATAAATCAGAGAATACAGGATCTGACTTCATTATAATTATACTCATATTCAATATACTATTTCTTAGAAAAATCTACTTCAGATCAAAACTCCAATTACGAATCAATCGATATCATCCTCAAAAATATATGGAAAGTATGAAGTGACCTGAACAAACTGTAAAATCAATAGGGAAAATATTCTTCTTCTTTACTAGACCACTTGGTAATAATTGGATGGCATGGGGTGTTGAAATGGCTCGCTAAGGACCATCATCCTGCAAAATGCCACGTGCTGGCTGGTAACAAGATTTGCTTGAAGCGCACTTGGAAACTATGTAATCTTTAATCTGTGTGCGTTTTCGAACTCTGTAATCGTATATTCTATACATTATGTTATAGTATTACATATTCAATACTAATACGTAGGCAGACCTCTTCAATAAGCGTTCTTATAAACTTCGTTTTCAATGGGATCAAAAATCATTTGGTCTGTTTTACAAAAGGCTAACGTTGTAATAATATGAATTTCACTGCCTGCGTGGGTTCCATTCAGGGAAATGTCATACAGAGGTCAATATTTATATTATTTATAATATTATATAATCTTATTAGACAAATAATTGTAGCTTTAAGCGCTATTACTTTTCTATATACCTTTCACAACATAATTACACAATTATATCCCAATTACCCGGAGTTTGCATAATAGACCTTGGAATTCTTAAATTCGCAAGTCAATGTGCTATCTTTCGCCATTTTATTCACTTTTTATTCCATTTTAACTTGGTGAATATTCTTGCGCATGTGCGCAACTTGTAAAAGAGTTAGTCTAAAACTAACTTTTACGCCCGCTCGCGAAGTGCGCAAGCGTTGTCCATGAAAGGCCTGAAATCTGCCACTTTCCACCCTCCGGGTAGAAATTCCCAAACCTGGCCCGATCGAGCCAGATCTGGGCCCGGTCGGGTTTTGCGTTCCATCACCGGTTTGAAATCACCCGATCTGAGCCCGACAGGGGCCACAGCAAAATTTCTATAGGGGCCGCTCTATACAGGCTTGAAAAGGCTAACTTTTGGAGGGTGAGCGACAAAAAATAATTTGTCACACTCTCTATTCCTTTCCAATTATGAGAGGGCGTAGAAATATGTGTGCCAGAATATATTTTTTCTGAGAAAAGTGAATCAGATGTTTAAAAATATACTTTGTCACACCTTGTTACCCTTTTCTAGTATCCGTATGTATACTTGCTAGATGCTATATTGGTGCACCAATATAGCATGCTATATAAAGTTTCTACTGGACTTTAATGAGCCTAGATAGAACTGCAAGTTGAAGTCAACCATCTAGCAAGTATACATAGCACCAGGACAGTACCAGGCTAGTTCAACATAAATAAACGCCATGAAAATTCCCGTCCTGGTGCTAGAATATAATCCTAGTCTGCCAGAAACTATTTCCACACTGGGATGCGAGGGAGATGTTTTAAAGCTCCATATATGGTACTCTTGTCCATTTTGCGTAATAATTTCACCTAAAACTGACAATCCCAATCTCAATTCGTCATCCGAGTTTCCCGTCGGATCGAGAAGAGAAAATTGGAACTGCACAGAAGTCGATTCAGGTTTGTGAGTGGAGGTAGTCTGGTGGTGGTAGATGGTAGAAGGTAGCTGGTAGATAGTTGAACACACAGAAAGGTGCTCTGATGGGGAGGATCGGACCTGAAGGGCGGAGCCTGTCGGCGTCAAAAGTCCAGGTGGGGTTGATGTGGGCAGTCCCAGTCGAACTGCCGCCTCATTTTTCCCCATTCCGTGTTCCACCGCTTGTGGCGCTGCATCGTTCCAACGTTGATACCCGTTCTGGCATACCCTCACTCCGCTTCGTGGTCCGAGCCGAGTCTGTACGGCGCAGTGCGACGTACTGCAAACTAAGCTGGAGCACATGCGCCTTGTTCCGTTCCGTTCCGCGTTCCGCTTGATCCGTTGTCCTTCGTGCCGGTCAGGATCGACCGCACCTGGACATTTACTCCCCAAGGAGATACTTCCCAGCTTCCAAAATCGCGCGTGATTCTCCCCAGTGCGGTGATATACCTTGTTACAGTGTTGTGCTTCCAAACTCCGTCGGCTTGACCTCGGGGTAGTCCTTCTTGAAGTATAAGCAAGAATTTAAAGAATTATAAGTGGTCGGAAGTGGTCCTAAGTGATCCCAAGTGGTTAGAAGTGATCTTGATGATCAAGAGCAATATTGATGCTGGAAAGTGGTCCAAATACTGCTAAGTGATGATTCTCATTGAGTCAATGGGTGATACCTAATGAGAGATTGATTTTGGGAATATTCAATTGGTGACGCAGAACCTTCTTCAGAGACGCTTAGGTGTAGACAGTCCGTGTGAATTAATGTTCATCCTCGGATTCCGTACCCTGTTGAGAGGCAACACAGCAGGTGGTTCCCCAATACCTGTTTGGACCGAAATGCGTGTGGCCAGGAGCCTTGATCCGCTGAATCTTTATATCAATAATAACTGATCCTGCAACTGGATTCAACAAGTCAGGACAGCAATAAATCATTTGAGTAAACACCAATTGTGTCCCATTTGACTAGATTGATGTGGTTGAAGTGAAAGATGTTGACTGATCTGGATTCCGGGATTGCCAAGTGTTTAAGTGTCCGGTAGAACTGGATGATTAAGTGGAGAAGAACAGTGGCAGGAACTGCGGATAGTGAGAGTTATGAAAGTGTAAGAGAGTGAATCGTGAGGTTTGATTTGAGGGGTAGAAAGAGAAAAGCACATAAGGGAAGAAGGTGGAGGAAGTGGTGGCAAAGGAAGAGGGCAAGGGAGACAAGTAGGTTGCGCGGCGGACGCCATCTCCGCGTTACCGGCATCCAGGTCCCCAGGTCCCACCCTAGCTGCCTCGACCTCGTCTCGCACCCTCAGCGGGAACTACCCCGCGACAGCAGCCACCCTGATGGGAGTGTATGAGGAGCGCGCCCCTCCTACCACCGGCATGCACTGGGTGAGTCTCTTCTCCCTTATCATTCTTGATTGGGTCACCCAAAGATACTAAATTGTTCCTATCAGGAATCCAAGTTCTATCAAGAGAGCAATACTTTCAGGTCAATGATATCTATCTATATCTCTGATCATGCTTGCGTTCAGTTAGATTCATGGAAAGGACATCTAGCATTGCACTAATAATTATGAATCTGCTCTTTCAAAAAGTTGTTTCGGCTTTCTACTCATGTCCTACTCAATTATTGATGTGGATCAGAATCTGAGTTTTAGAACAGATTATTTTCAGAAGGATGTTGTTGGCTTTTTCCTTTTGGCAAAAGTTCATCCATTCTGATTTTGATCAGTTCATCCAAAGAGTTATTTCCAAAGAACAAAGTAAAAGAGTACTGATTTAAGCCCAACAATTGGTTTGTTTATAACAACTTTAAGATCGGAAGAAGAAGAGTTTTTACTGTTGAGTTTTAAAGGAAAATAGATCTAATCTTTAACGAATGAATAAATTCAATCACCATATGACCTGTTCGAAGTTAGAGTCTTATTAGACAATCATTTTTTCGTTTTCGGTTTTTGCTGTCCACAGTTTGCTAATAAAGAAATCGCTTAATTTCAAGATCTATAAAACAAGGCAAACTCGATCGACTTATTTGTTCTAATTGCAAGGTAGTGCAAGGCCAGTAGTACAAGAATAGACAACACGAGCCTTAGATAAGAGCCAAGCTCCAAGGATCTGTCAGAATTTATTTTCCAATCCCAATACAAATGATAAATATCTTTCGAATTTACTTGTCATTAGAGTACTCTTATCACGCACATGAATATCATACTTAATAGTTTTGTTAATATTCTACGAAGTCAATAATTTTTCCATAAATTTACTTCTCAAAACGAGTTTTCATTCCGATTTATCTAATATAATATTATTGCCGTTAAATCTACGGAAAAACACTTTCTATTTTAGCAAATTCTATTAACTCCCGAGACTCCATGATCATATTTTTGAAGCAATATCGGTTAAATTACAATAAATTTACCTCTCTATGAACTCTCATGAAATATGATTAAATATGCTACATAAAATAATCACTCGAGAACAAAGGTCACTCACTGAACTTTGAAAATCATCCACTATGCGAATTCGAGACAAACTTTATTTATTTCTGTAGTTGTTACTACGTGTCAATATCTAATATTCGATTGATAAAGCAGGCAGTGAAAAATATTTTGAGACGAGGAATAATACGATTGGTACTATCAGCAATCATGCTGAACAAATTTTCTTGGTTCAACGTCTGCTAGTATCAAGGGTAGTAAACCACACGTTAAAATGTCAGACCTATGCGAATAACGATAAACATATTCAGTAAATAAATATATATTCAATAAATCTATCCAATAAATAATTCTGGATTCAAAGCAGTGACAGATTCTTTTACTTTTATATGCGTTTTATTCATTCGCGGTAATATCGTTTTCAATTCTATAATTAATATTTATCTGTCGCTTCAAAATTATCATAAAATATCCTTATTCAGTTACAGTGATTTCTCAACTTTAGTCAGTTTTTCCATAATTTTAATTGATAATTCGCAAGATCTACTCGAAGATCTATGAATCTTTCCTATATTAGAATTGTAAATTCGCCATCTGTCGATCTTGCGTATTGCTAAAACTTGTTTCATTACTCGAAACTGATGCACTAATGAATAATACAAGAAAAACAAAACTTTCCAATTTTGTACGATTTTCTCGTAAATCTAGCAAAAGTGAACGTCGAAAAACTTGTCTTTAAGTGGAGAAACTTTTCTTGTTTGACCAAACTTCCATTTGACAAGCGTCTCCTTCAGCAGGATCCACCTGCTGGAAATGCAACAGCACCATTTTTAAACTTCGCTGACAAAAAATGTTGAGACCTCAGCTTGCGTTCCTTTTATTAATGCACTTTTTCCTTTGCCATGGAATCATTCTCCAAAATTGTACTTTGAGTAGCTTTCTCAAAAAACTTTGCCTTATAGCCTTCCTTAAAAACTTTTCCTTGAACAAAAGTTTCTTTAGCATCTGGCACAACTTTACCAAAAATTCTATTTTATAAAATCTTTCGAGATATAACTTCTCTTTTAATTTTTGGCAGAAAAATCCTGACATATGAAGTGATATTTTGTCCTTTGAGTACCAGATGAAAAGACGTTTTAATTTTTGTAATTTGTCAAACGATGATTTGTTACATTCTTGAAACAAGTCCAACCTCTCGTAAAGATCGTACATAGTTTCGTCTCAAGGACTCTGCGGGTTGATTTATGCAATAAGAAAATTATTATCTTTCCGAATACAATAAGAAAGCAGATTTCTCATTATAAATTTGTCATACAATGTTAAAATGCAATACTAAAATAAATCCTCGCGTAAACTTGGCGTATTTTCGTAATGGACAATTGTACTGATTGTACACGCCGTTTAAAGTCCAGCTCGTCTAACCGCTAATATTTAAGGCTCTATATAGCGATTAATTTATCATGCACAAAGTGCTATAGGAGCACCGAATGGATATCTTGCATGATTTATTCGCGGATGCGTCCCGGAGTCAAGATAGATCATATTGATGATTGAAATTTTATAGGCCCTGAGATCCCCCAATCAATAAATTAAACCCTCAGGATCTTCTGAATTTTCTTTCGAATTGGAAAATCATTTCTTTCTTTAATAAGAGGAAATGACATCAAAATAATTATTTGAATAAAACATTAATTAAATATATGAAATTAACTAAACACTTAAAATGGTATAAATTTGATTTACAATGCTCATTTTAATTTACAATTGCACTTTTCTGGTACATTTTCTCCTAAGAATAAACCCAGCTTTGATAAGGAAAATAAAAGTTGTAATTTTTCCGTTTGTACAAATCGATTATCGAAGCAACTGGTATACTGAACTTTGCCTCGCAATATCTCATGGTGTTAATCTATATTACCGTAAGCTTAAGAATAATTATGATAACATGAATGGCAATTCTCGTAACATTGTAAGATTTTCATCCGGTGATGAATAAATTAATCAATACGGGTTTCTCTCCTCGTATAGTCGAAAAATGATAAAATAAACAAAAGAGTCGAGGGCATCGTTGATATTGTTGGTTGATTTGGCGTCGATTAGTCTCAGGATAGGGATGCCTTGAACTTTCGTAAACACGTTCCAAAGTGGAGTGATTATTTTAAGTTCGGTGAGATAAGGGCATCTTGCCACGGCATGTCTGGTAGCGATAGTACTGCGCTGTGCCAAGTGTAATTTATTAGAGTTGCGACGAAGATATCCACCGCCGACGTCGCGACCCCGCGTTCTACGAATAGCAGTGGTGGCAATTTTTCCAACATAAAATATTAATTAACATCTTCACTGATCGACGCGTGTCGCCTGCTTTTCTAGACACAACATTAATATTTAGCAATATCACGGCTTCACAACATTCTCTTTCTCTCTCTTTCTCTTTAATCTCAAATCCAGTTTGCAGTTGTAAAAAGTATAAAAAGTTGATATTTTTTAAGTTCAATACTACTTGGTTTATTGACATATCAGAAGTAATTCTGCGACAAAATGTATTTCAATTTCAATTAAGAAATGTGTCAATAGTGGTCTAATTTTTAACCTAACATGATATTATCTCACTCTGAACCTTTGACCAGTCAATGAAGCAATTAATTACGCGTAATTAATATCTTTGATCTCAAATATAATTGATTTGATGAAATCAAAAGAACTGCTATTGTAATTTTGATAATTTCTCTTAAGAATTATGTGTGCGTCTTCGAGAAACTTCTTTTTATACGAATTTTATTATTTTTTTAAAATAATTGATTAGGAGTAGTTTGAAGTCACAGAATTTTTTAAAAATGCATCAGATGAAGAGTATTCGATGAGAGGGTAATGGAGAAAAGTCAGAAGACGATTCAAATGGAATGGTCGAGGGACAATCGCTAATCGCCTGGGGTCGGGTCACGTTTCTTCATTCCTGGCCTCGGCTTGAGCCGCCAATGACACCGTGACGCATGATTTTTCGCGTTTTATTATTTTTAATATTTTCTCACTACTCGCTACATCTTCTCCACTAAAATTCTCCAAAGATTAACATTAATTTTAATTGTAAATCAGACTACAAGATTTACCGCAACAATTAGCCCGGATTTTCGTTCATGTTGTATACTATAGGAGATATTCAATTCTCGTTAGACTCAATTAGAAAAGTTCAATATTTCGATACGGTTTGTTTCTCAGCTTTACGTACCAACTTTTATTCTCGTAGAAACAGATTTTTAACCCACTTGTTTAGAAATTTAAGTGTAATTTCTGTTCTCTTTTATTGTAAATAACACTTTTTACTGTGGGAAGGCATGAGGATAAAGAGCTTTCTTCAAATCGCGGTGCAGATGGAATTTGTTGTAAAACAGACTCGGTTATGTATTACCAAGGGAAATTAATCAGCAAAGCAATGGAACGCGTTGCATACAGCAATCGAGCGCTACCACTTAACGTTCCGCAACTGGAAAGCGTTCACGATCCTGCGTATATCTTTATAGATATACGCATATAATAATACTTATGTATTATTCAACAATTTTACACGAGTCGTTTGGCAACAGTTGCTTAGTTATGACAGCGGAAAAGTAGAGATAAATGCACTTTTTTAAGCTTCGAATGCAGCTACCGTTAAAATTCAAAAGCTGCATTCACCATAAGGGGTTCATAATTTATTCCAACAAGAGATGTTATGAGTATCCTTTGGAACTCAAACTTCTATGCGTTACTCACGATAACCAGATAACATTTTTTTTTTTAACTATTTGTCCAATTTTTATACTTTTTAATTTCACTGTAACTTGGATTACCTATAGAAATCCAAAGATGAGTAATCACTCTGACAGTTTACGATTTTTTTAATGCGGAATCATAAAATCATGCAAAAAAGTTTGGGTCGCAGTACTTTATGGGCTGTTTTTGATTAAAAACAGTAGCAATAAAATGGTAAGACATCAAACAAGTTCGTTAATATTCATTGGCAGAACGATTGCAGTCGAAGGAATGTGTGTGTGTATATATTTATTCTGATTGAGACTGCGCACATATATAAATAGTAGAGGAAAAAATAAGCATAATATTTTATTATTTATAAAATAAGAAAAGATTAATATGACAGCATATCAGACTTTAAAGATATTAGAAAATTATTATTACGTAATTTTTTTTTCTTAGTTTTATAGCTGCTTAGTCATATTTATAAGTAGAGATTGAGTGTTTTCATATCGAATTTACTTTGCGAATTTCACAGTGAGTTCAGATTATACTCGAATCATGAAATATCAGTTATTTTCCATCTGTCAAAATCTAAGTGGTTGAACTCAATGCAAGATAACCCAGTCTTGACCCCACCCGATTTTCTTATCAGTCAAATTGCTATCGTATTTAAATTGTAACAAGTTTTTTCTGGAAACGAGCAAAAATATTAGCAAAATCTTTTTTTATCGTACAAGCAGTGTTCGACTAATGAAATTTCATTGTTTTTTTTTTCTCGTGATTGTGAGTTTCGCGAGATAATTACTGATAAATATGCTACAACATTGACAAGGGTATTTTTAAATGTAACAATTATCTAATTCAAGGCTATCTCTGTATTTTAAGCGAAAGTCCATCAACACTAACCGACGGTAGTCATTTATCAAAAATGTAAGACATATATTCTCGTTAATATTTCAACTCATCACATTCTGAATCAGAACTTGATTCTAGACCCGAAAAGGTAAAAAACCTCTCTCAATTTTTGTGTCAAGTGACTATTCTATTATCTCGTCTTAGTCGCAGTGATTAGCATCGTTCAGTATTGTCTCGCACTCGAGTCCCAGAAAAGACATAGGGGGAATGAATTATGAATTTTGGTTCCAAGAAGACTCAAGCCCATTCATCGATGGTCCAACGGGACTAATAGTCTCAGGACTTCTGAAAGGTGTCGAGCAGAGGGCTCGTTGGCCTTGGGAGCTAGCGTGATTCTTAAAATTTATACTTCTTTAATGTTCAAACGTCCTCCACGCCTTCCTCTCGAACACAGCATCCCATGATTTTGCCGGTGGGAACCACCGCGGGTCAATACTGTCCATCTTCTTATTTTCTTTTTTTTTTATATTCTTTTCTTCGCGAGTTCAACTCAGGCGCCATACGTACCCACCTATCTTATAGCCATCCCAGCTTCCCTTTCTAGCAGCGCATCAGAGGTCTCAACTATAATTAAGTCGTCCTCAACCGCGCTTACGCAATTTACTTCTAATTGATCCTGAATGAGGGAAAGGAGAATCAATGATCATTTGACCATCGTTGTTGTTATTTCAGACGAAAGTAAAGTAAAAAATACTGTTGAAATATACAATTACACTGAGAAAAATGTTTGGTGCGGACAACAAAAAATGTTGTTCCTATTGAACACAGAAAAAACAAGGACTGAAAGTGTTTACAGCTGAAATCAGTTTTTAGGCTGAATTTCAGTCTTAAGTCAATTTTTAGTCTTGTTTTAAGATTAAGAAATCTAAAAACAAGACTTAAAACTGACTTAAGACTGAAATTCATCCTAAAAACTGATTTCAGCTATAAACACTTTCAGTCCTTGTTTTTTCTGTGAAGCAACAAAGTTTGTTGGTTCAAATGAATTTTCTTGGTTCAAAAAAAAGTTTGTTGAAAGAACCAAGATTTGGTTGGCACAACCAAACAATTTTTGTTGTCCGCACCAAACATTTTTCTCAGTGTACAGAACATAAATAGTTCTAATACAACCCAATTGAAATTTTTGTGAAAAATTCCGAGAATTGACCAGTTCTTTCTCGTTGAGGTTTAGACTTTAGTTTCTCAAGTGCCGATACAAGATTGCGGCTTTTGAGCCAAGAAACCACGTGCGGCTTTGGAACTAGTGTGTTAATGTGTAACAATGTAACCAGAGTAAATACCGAGGGTAACCGACGCCGTTAATCGATCTCTTCTGTGGTTTAAACGACTTTCGGTTTACTCTTGCGGTATTTAGTGCTGTGGTAAAACGTGATCTTGTCTTTGTACAAACATGCACCCGTTTTCAGGGACGCTTCGAGGCAAACAGCTACCTTTACATTTTACAAGTTCCTCCTTCCCATCTACGTGCTACTATTCTATACAAATATGACTCGAAACCAAATAGACTTCTCACTTACTCAACAATTTCAAGCGGTGTATTTGAGTTGTGCGCACTTTCCTAAATACGAATAAGTTTGAATGTATGACGCGAATAGCAAAACCAATCAATTTGTATAATTTGATCGGAAGAGTACTCTCTAAATCTGAATCAGCGAAATTGCCCTCATAGAGGGCGTGATATTCACTGATTTGGTATGGTTTTCGCTAATTCAGATTTAGAGAGTATTGATCTATTGATCGCTCACTAGAGCATTGAGCATCTTTTGCACCACTTGATTTGATCAGAAAAGAATAGTTAATACTAATAATTTGAGAATCTTGTCGAATTTTAAAAGGAAGTGCTTTAAACTTACATATAAACATAGTAGCAAACGGCAGCCTGATAGTATGTACTGGTTGGCATATAAAATATAAATACAGTGGCACGAGTGATTCAAGTTAGTGGAGGATGGTATATACTTTATACTATGGCCTATATGTTGTATGGACTTATGTAGAAAAGTAGATAGCGCAGTATCGTTCGGCGGTGTTAAGCGTCGCCTACGCGTTTCTACGGAAAGCAAGGGACCATCCATTACGCTGAGAACAACCGAAGCTGTTTGTTATCTTTATCGCATGGTGCCTAACCAAGGAAGCTGATACCACTGGTTCGAGTCCGCTCTCACGCCGTCGCCGCAATTTTATGTCAGTGTCAAACTGGTCCAGCTCGGTCCCAGTTTTCAATATGGGTTTCACTTTTACGATCCACTAGAGACTTGAGACATGCGGCATAAGACGTAAGACACGAGACAACATGAGAGAGAACGAATTCCTCGTAGCTTCCACAAGAGTGGCAAAAATGGATTTGCAACAGTAGTAAACCAGCTTCTTGCAAGAGTTGTAGTTTCCGTAGCAGGAATTTACGAGAATTCAATTCGAGGGATAAGGTCATGATGTAGTCTTTTTGAAAATATCACTGTAAACAATTTCTTCGGGAACATTCCCTAAATTGTTGGCATCAAACATTTTTCAGGACAATTAGGAGAATTTCCTAAAATTTTGATGAAAATCCTTAAGAAATTGTAGGAAAACTTCCTACAATTTTTTACAGTGAGCTATTTCTCTTTTGGTGCCTATGTTGATTGGAGAAAACAATTTGAAAATAGTTTGCAAATTTTTCATGAGTTGTAAATGGATTCCTGAGACCTTTAGTGGGCCCGACTCTCTCCTGGATATTTCGTGGGAAAGATAATTTCTTTCGAGTCAGGTTATTTATTCCGCTTCTTATTTATCTTCTTTTATGGATAAAAATGTCATTAGAGGACTAATGGCTGAAAATGGTGGATTTAAAAATCAATGTGTTATTTGCAAGGGGGATTTCCTGCGATAGGCAAGTGAATATAAGTTCGCGAGTGGGTCCGGTTGTCAGTCTGGACTTATTTTTCTCGATCGGTCGATGAAAAAGTCGAACGGGACAGGAACCTTCGCATCCAGTGATCCACTCGACATTTCCCACGAAAGCTGCATCCACCCGTCGAACTTCTCCCTGTATTGAACTGTATTGCCATCTTGAGAGTGGACCATCGAGACTTTCACCTCGCGAACTTGCACAAGACTCCGCCTTTTTCATTTTCATGAACGTGGAGTAAATAACGAGTGCGGAATCTGCAGCGGATGTCGGCTTGGAGGCGCAGAATGTCGCCTGAAATGTCACTCAGCGACACGAGAAGTCTACTCGTAAAGTTGCCAAAGACCGGTAACGTAACCGGCCGTATATCCGCGCCGAATGGCGTGGAATACAAAATGTCCCACCGCTCACTCCGACCCACAACCAATCGCAAGACTGATGCCAATCCCGATCATTTATACGACGAATAATGCGAACCAGTCGCTGTATGTATGGCCGATGTCGACATCGGCAAAAACTTCTGAACCAAGCTTCACAAGGGGAAAAAAAACGGCATGAGCGACACGACTAATAGTTATCGCTAACATTGTTATGACTTGGGATAAAAGACAATTATCAAAAAGTTGCACTGACGAATTATTAAATAATTTCAGGTGTCCACATTCCAATCAGTCATTAATTCTGGATTGTTCGGACAACTCCTTATGAGAAATATAAATTGCTGACTATCTTTGGTAGGGAGTAAAAAACGAATGCTTTAAATTGTTACACCTTACGGCTTACGGTTATTGATGCTAAAATTTAAGAAAACCAAGTTGAAGGTTGTAACAATTTAAAGCAGATTTCCACGTTAATTTTTACGTGTGGTTTTTAAGTGGTTTGAAAGAGATGAAAATCCTGGAATTCAAAGGATAAAAAAAATGGCAGGAAAAGAGAGGGTAAGTGACACCGGGTTATAGTGGTTGACAGCGGATACATTGGTTGCTGACTTTGATTGCTGATGGATGTCGCAAGAGCAAACAACAACGGTAGCAACTCTTGCCAGCGAGGCTAGAGCGCATGCGCATTCGACCCTATAAGGTGCCTCTGTCAACCAATCGGAGCCGCCAAGCCGTGTTTCAGCTGTCAACGCACGCCGCACGCATTCGCGAACATAAATTATCGTCTCGCGGGTATACCCGCTAGAAAACCAATGCTGTGCTTTACGATAGCAGATAACCGGTATTTACTGCCTTCAGTGCGGTGCGTTTGCTCACCGAGCACACACACCTTCAGGCCGCCCCGTCGTCATAAACGGTTTTAGAATCAACTCCTCGAGATGATTCGAAAATGGTCACTTAACAAGAAATATATTCGCAAAAGCGATCTGCAAATCGTTTACAATCGTTAAAGTCGAAAGCACTAAACCCTGAAGGCAAAACAATAAAAAGAGTATTTAAAAAATGAAAGTATTCTTTCTGCAAATTGTTTTGAAGTCAGTGACATTCCTCAATTCCAATTTTGAGGGTTTGCAAATGAAAAGTTCATAAGAGAAATCATGTAAACATCGTCAACTTCATTCTGACAAATTTCTATTTTTAAACCGACACAGATAGATATGACTTCCGCTGCTGCTTGATGTGGCATTGAAAACAGAGAAAATTGATTACATTTCTAAAAAGATATAGTCCTCATTTTACGTTCCTGATCATCAGTTGAATTGGTACCATTTTCAAAAGTTAAGTAAAATTGGATTGCCGATGATGGTATGTGGTGGATAAATCCATGTATCTAAATCTGAAAATAATTTTTATCTCTTCTAAACACTAATTCCTTGATCGATAATTAATTACCACCATGAAACGTGACACCTCCCACTTAAGTTCGAGCGTAGGAGTGAAATTACCGTCTTTGAACCTTCGATGGGAGGGATCTCATCTCGTGACAATGGTTAATTATTAAATAAATAGTAATATTCAATATGACGCTTCAGACACCTTGAGAAAAATTATTACAATAATTTTTCTATTCACGCTTTACTTATATCAATTTTAATTTCATTCAGCAATTCATTCAACCACTGCTAAATAATACTGCTCTCAGTGAGTTAACTATTTAAGTTGTTACACAATGCAGTGTCCACAAACCTGTTTTTCATGATGAGTTGTAGTGGACGGATTCACTGAACCGTTCAGTCGATACAAATCCTCGATTTCGCTCTGCGAACTTTAGGAAAAACCTGTCGATGACAAGAAACGTGACTAAGCTAAGCAACAAGAAGAAAGTAGGGTAAGGGTGAGGAGAGGGGAGTGGAGTGGATTTCAAAAAGCAGCAACATTTCTTGGGAAGCGTTTTAGAATCACACCAACTTTTGTATTATCTGATAGTAATAGATGCAAAGTTGCATACGCATACCTTTCATCCTTTAGAGACATTATAACTCATATTCGTTAAATAATTGAATTTTGATGACATACCTTACTTCTCTTTTTTTAACCCCGAGATTTGACTACGCCACTGCCCTACGATAAAGTCAAGTAGACATAAAAGGCTTGCATTGTAGTCAAAGTGCTGATGTTGCGGGTTACTGCTGCATAAACGCCTTTGCTCTGTGATTTATCGACTTTCGCGAAACTCTCTAGATATTGTAACGATCTTTTGTAACTGTGAAAGGAGTAACGATGCCCTTGATCTAAGTTACTACTTCCTCAGCTAAGCCCATTGTTCCCCAGGTATTTTATTATATTCCACAAAGCCTCGCATCTTCGACTTCTATAGCATAAAAAGCCATAGATAATCTATTGAAATAAGATTAATAAAAGATCTCAGAGGAGAATAAAAAATGTTCCTAGATATTTAAACAAATCTAAACTCGATTTCGTTTGATTTCAGCAGCCGGCGAATTCGCAGGAGCGCGGCAGCGGTTTGGCTTTGGGGTGTCAAGGTGGGCCAGGTAGCACGGGGGTGGGAGTGGGGCCCGGCGTAGTCGATCAGGCCCGAGACCTGAGTCCATGCTTGCCGGCGTCGATGGGCGACGCCGCAAGACCTACAACACTACCGTCCAGTCCGCCGCCTCAACAACCACCGCCGTCGGCTCATCATCACGGGCCTCACTCGCGAACGGCCCTTCATCAGACCCATTGTGGGACCAACAATAACTGTTACGACTCCACTACCCCCTACGACTCCAGGGATTACGGTTCTCCAGGAGGTAACTCATTCCAGCGATTATTTCTCACTCTTTCTCTCTGAAGGCGAAAAAATTGGTTTACAAATGAGCAGAGTTCTTCAGATCTTTTTGGATAAGCTATAATCAGATCTTTCATGTCGCATTATGTCTTGTTGCAGGTGGCTCTGAGTACAGAAGTAGTGGTAACTACGAAAACCCGAGTGACCTCAGCATGCCTCCGCAAACACACCATCACCATCACCATCACCATCTTCATCATCAAGTGCAGCTGCACTCGCAGGACCAGCAAACCCAAGATCACCTACAAGCGGTTCCAAAATTAGAACCACCTCCAACGCCTCCAGCTGAGGATATGACCGGCGTTGTTTGTGCTGGATGTGGCCTCAGGATATCCGATAGATTTTATCTGCAGGCTGTCGACAGAAGATGGCACTCCTCCTGTCTTCAATGCTTCCATTGTCGACGGGGTTTGGAAGGCGAAGTCACGTGCTTTTGTCGAGATGGAAACATCTACTGCAAGAAGGACTACTATCGGTGAATAGATTTGTATTTAATTATATTAGATGCTGGTACCTTCCTTTCTCGGAAAGTACCAGCTGTTGCGAGATTGTTAATCGGAATGATTATTTAGGAATTGGTTCTTACACGCCATCTCAACCACTCCATATTTTGTCACACCTCTAATTGAAGTGTTTTATCTAATTGGGAGTGTAATAGTGGCTTAAACACATGCATACAAATCGTGGCGGCGCTGCTGGTACTAGTACGGCCGCCTGACATTTATTTAGATTTCCGCACTCCCCCGTTTCTATTTTATACTCACCGTGCTGATTCGCTCCAATGTCGCGTTACAGTTTTCCGCGTGAATAATGGAACGTGATTCAGGTGATTACGATGTCGTTCAATGTCACTCTTAACGTTTGTTTCTAATACGTGATGCTTGAATTCGTATATTTTAATCTGATCGGGAATCTGGTCTAAAGAGTCTAAGCACTCTCTAATTTATGGAAAGGAGATGAGATCGTAAAGTGGTAAAGCAAACTTGTTCACTTTGTTACTTGTTTATTTTTCTTTTATTACAAATTTCTGAATAGATATTTTTATAAGATTCTAAAATATAGTTAGCTTCCATCTAATCTGCAAAGGACAATGAAAGGACTATTTATCTTTAGAAAGATAAATAGCCTTAAAATAAGTTTAAAAAGCTGATAATAATCATACGGATCTTTATCTTTAATTTCATCAGTAGATTAGGAAGCCCTCGAGGACTATGTTTACTCTGGAAGTGTTCGAACCCCCAGAGTCAAAAAACAGTGAAGATTGGATGAATCTGAAAAGGGATGAGGTTACAGGATTTGCGTTTAGGATTTGGTGTCGGCTCAAGCTCAGCTTCTAATCGTCACAGAAAGGCGGCAATCCCTTTAATCAGGATTTGTGCCTTACGATGAACGGAACATGGCAAGACAGGTGATTTCCGCGTATTTCTACTTGCTGGGCGCAATTGTTTCCAGGAATGGAATTTACTGCACGTTGAACGTGAGAGAATTCTTATTAAGCCGCAAAGCACATTGGTATACTACGTATGGGAATGTTACTCGATCAAAGAACGAGGGAATTTGAGCGACGGACACTCTCAGTCTCGGAAAAACTCTCTGATTACGAATATAAACAGACACAAAGGAGGCCTGCAATTTAAATTATAATACGCACCTTTTTGTCCTGTGCTATGCAACTAGTCGCGGAAAGATGAAAGACAAATTGAATTCAAGTCTTCTCGCGACAATTTCTTGAGATTTCTAAATTCTTCCCATTATTCGGAAGACATTTCCATTTTACTGAAAGAGCTAGGATTCCGATTCCTCGATAGCATTAAGAGTACTTTGCATAATAAATCTATTCTTGAAATAGGGATTTCGTAAGATCAATTGTACGCAATCGAGAAAACGATAGGCAGTTATGTGCAAAGACGTGTAGTCCATTACATGCGCGGAAATGCGCCGGAACATCTCGCGTAATTTTAGAACAAGTGGAGTGCATCGAATCTTTTGCAATCAAGTTTTTCGTTCTCGGTTGATTTCTGAAATTAAATTAAGTTACTGTTCATTTTCGATTCCTTTCTCACATTTGCTTGCATCACCGCTCATAAAACTCGCAGACTATAAATTTTTGTCCACAAGTTTGCCATTTTCACTCGGCTCGCATAAAGTTGGCGAGAAAATGGCCATTTTTCACCGTCGATATATAAACCGGGCATCATGATCCACGCAAACCGTGTCGATTCGATTGACATCGATAACGTGACTCGACTTGCGAAAGTCAGCACATAGTGCATTGGGATACACTTTCAAATTCCGTAAGAATATGGGAGATTCGTACGACGCGGAACGATCCTTAATTGGAATTGAAAACGGCATCTTGGAACGAGGCGTGCGGAAAGGATTGATCTTGGCGAGGACGTATGTTCGTATGTAGGTACTGCGCGTGCATATACGTATAGGTATCATCCGTCGTTCGTGAAGTGTAGATCGGCGGTGATTTACTTATCAAGAATCGACGCTTCGCCGGAGGTAAATGGCCGAGTCGTGACCATTAGTCCGTGGACGAGGCTAGTCTATATACGAACGGAAGATCCGTGTGTGAGGAGTCAGGATCCCAAGGTGGAGAAGAAAGGGTTAAGGGAATACGCTAATATACCTCCGTGTGGGGCCTCTGTGGCCCCCCAAACCCCCCCCCCCCTCACTCTTACCCACGATTACCACCCTCCCACGTGTTCTTAAATGCCGAGAAACTTCGTCCTAAATGATCGATTACACGTTAACACTATAATTTATTATCGTGGAAAAAATTAGCATTCTAGTAGGTATATATCGTCCTAAACAAGGACAATATGTTTTCTTGACCGAATAAAATTATAACGCGTAGGATTGTGTTTATATCTAATTTCTTTGAGAAAAAATATCTCTGAACTCGACCCAGTTAAATGTTCTTCGCCGAAAATGGGAAAAGATGAGCACACCGACCTTTATAATATGAATAAAACTTTTAAAATATAAAGACTTGAGTAAAAATACATTCCGCAATTCTCGTGTCGAGTGGCATTGAAATGAATTTCGCAGGCACTAAAAATTTACGATGGACCTTAAGATCTTCACTTTTGCACCTTCCTCGCGTTTTCAATCGATCTTACGACTTGATGCCTCTTTATAGCCTTTTTGATCCGCCGGTTTGAAGGAAATATGACACTTTTTATTGAACTCTCGATCGGCGAAACGAGGAGTCAGATTTTACACGTCGTTCGATCCTCGTAAACAGACGCGTATACTTCTATACCTCTTTTTACGGTATCATGAATCTCTTGTTTCTTTTATGATAGGAACGAAAATCTGCGTCCACAATTATATACTTTGCTTCGAAATTGGGGTTGAATATAAAATTAAAGAGAAAAATAAGTTGTTCTTTGCATCATTCAGCTGGAAAAGGTTGAAAGAGCAATAAAGGTTTGCAGATCGATTCGAGAACTTTTAAGATAAAGATGAAGGGACTGGTGGATAATGAAGACACGTGTCGTGAAAGCGAGAATGAAATAGATGAGCATGAGACGCCAGATGAGGAACTCAAAGATCAGTACAGATATCTGGGAGACATCTTAGATACTCCACGCACACTCAGTCATGTTTATTCACACGAACTATAGTTTATTCTTCACTATACATTATTCAACAGCTAAACTTTGAGATAATTAAGACATCAGTTTCAAAACATGCAAAAAATGTTTTATTAATCTCATTACATTTCCCACCAAGGTCATAATTATAATAAAAGTACTGAGAAGTTTTCCAATATTTATTTAATTTTCTTAGAAGTATTACGTATTAGGAAGAGAGTTTTAATATAAACTCTAAAATTTATCGCGAATAAATCAGAGAAGAGTTTCCCGTTCTCTCTAAATATAAATTAGTAAGAAGTTACTAATGAAATAGTGCCAAATCGTTTACTAATACACTTTAGTAAGCACTTTTACTATAAATTAGTTAAAAACTACTAATTCACAGTAAAATAGTACTAATTCATTCAGTAAGGCTCACTAATTGATTTAGTTACCGTTACTAACCAGCTAAAATCATACCAAATCAGTGAAATTCGCTGATGAATCAGCATAATTGCTCTGATTTCACTGATTTGGTATGGTTTTCGCTGGTTCAGATTTAGAGAGTATCAATTAGTTAAAAACTACTAATTCAAAGTAAAAAAGTACTAATTCAGTTAGTAACGGTAACTAAATCAATTAGTGAGCCTTACTGAATGAATTAGCGAAAACCATACCAAATCAGTGAAATTCGCTGATGAATCAGCGGAATTGCTCTGATTTCACTGATTTGGTATGGTTTTCGCTGATTCAGATTTAGAGAGTAGTAAAAATGTTTACTAAAGTGTATTAGTAAACGATTTGGCACTATTTCATTAGTAACTTCTTACTAATTCAGATTTAGAGAGTTTGAATATCGGAATGGCCCAGTTATATCGCAATATGCAATTTCCTATGTTTCTTATTTGATTACAGCCAATTTTTTTGCACATCCAAATGATTCGATCGCACATGTATTTTGTTTTGATGCCGTGTTTATATTTATTTGCACACGATTGCGACATCCAAGATAGGATGGGATATTGCGGATATCCGTCACGACACAGTTTTAGCCAAAAGCCTTATCTTTTTCCTTCGCATGTGCGATCTGTCCGCCTTTACTAACTCCCGTCTGTTATTAGGCAGAGACATCGCGTGTGCGTCCGGTAAGCGAGTAAAATCTGCCATATATACATGAGTGCAAACACTAATATACAACACTTCAGGAAAGCTTATTTTATAACTTTCCATGTCGCGGAAGTTACACCCCAATAAAAATGAAGAAAGTCCTGCGTGCGGTTGACCAGTTTTTTGTCACATCTATCTTACACGATACGAAATCGTCAGTTTATCAAATTTTATCATAATTAAATCTTTGCCTAAAATTTTTATGTTCTGCTTTGCGAAAGTTTTTTTTTATTTCTTTGTAGAGCGTCATGCTCAAGACTCACGAGTATGGCTCAAATTAACACGTCTCATGCAAAACCGATATGGCTTGTCTTCGTTGTAGGCATCTCGTCACCTCGCGTGTCGTTTCTCGTCGCCCGAGTGGTTCCGTCATAAAAATTGCTTGCGCGTAAAGAGATCGTTATTTTGTGTGGCGAGAGCTTCCTGGATTATGCTTCTTTCCTTCCAGTAAAACAAATAACTTGCAGTGAACTAAGGTGTGTCCACCTTTTCGCAATCCTGACCGCACTCCATTTATCATTCCTGATCACACATAAATCTTGATCTAATTGTACCGGAAAAGTGATAAGTTCAAATCAAGAGTTGCAAATCATTCTTTCAGAATCTCAAAGAAAGGCTTCAATCTTAAAAGTTTACGTTAAAAAAAATGGCTGATCATTGAAGACATAATTCAAAATTGATCTATGTTTAATGCATTGTTTGAATTCCCCTCAAGTTTAGAGCCTGTATCATAAATTTCAAAAGTTTTCCGCCTCTCGTAAATCTGAATTGCACAACAGACGAGGCAAATTCCACAATCTTAAAATTTTTAGTTTGTATTTAATTAAAATTGCAAACTAATATAACAATATAATGTACGTATGCAGTATGTGCTCGCTTATCGTAAAAACACGGGTTTCAGCTTATCTCTCAATAACTCGTGTTAATCGATTCGAAAATGCTCCTCGAGTTGAATTTACAAGTAATTACATTTATTGGGAGGGAAGTATGGTTGAGAAGGTCGTACATAATATATTGTTGCATAAAATATAATAATTTGACTATACTTTAATGCTCATGGACGAAGTTTACGAGCAAGTGCTGATAACTAAACGAATATATAATCTGTATTTGTATTTATAAATTATTATATAGAATATAAAGCAATTTCTTTCTCTTATGGGGATATAGATACACTATCATCGATAAATCAATTGTGCCGGCTTACTACAGAAGGCAGCAACGTGTTTTACTTCTGAATCACTTGTTGCACATTGGCTGCACTTACTCCGAATGCATGCTTATCCCGATTTATCTTAATTGAATGCTTAAACGTTCGTTCCACTTGCAATACGCGACCAGTCGCCAATCAATGATTTCATCGACCTTTAAGGGGGAAGCTCTAAACATAAAACGAGCATGACTTGTCAAACAGGTAGCAAAAGTACAATAATAAATAAATCTTTATCTTCTGAGAATTAAAGTCACCGTAGAAATAATAATTTTACATCAACAGTTTTAGAATCCCTAAAAAATTTTGAATTACCCTAAAATCTTTGGAAATATCCTTCAAATACCATGAAATCTAAATATATCAAAATATCGCAGAATCCGTTGATGTACACTGAGAAAAATGTCTGGTACGGACAACAAAACTTTCGGTTGCTATAGAAACAACAAAAATTGTTTGGTTGAATTAACAAAAGTTTTGTTGAAAGAACCAAGATTTGGTTGGCACAACCAAACAATTTTTGTTGTTTTTATAGCAACCAAATTTTTGTTGTCCGTACCAGACATTTTTCTCAGTGTACCCCAAAATAATTGAAAATCTTTTTAAAGAATCCCATATTAAATTATGAAAAGAGAGTTGCAAAAATAATATAGTTCGAAATTTAAACCCTATTAAGATTCATATTTTTGTGTAAAGGAGGGTTTAAATTCAAGTTTGCATCGTTAAAAGGAAAAAGTTCCTTTTATTCCCTATAGCTCGACCGCAGATTTGTTTGTTCTCTTTTTTGAGTTCTTTTAAAAAGGCGGTTTTTTAACGAAGGCACCGTGTGCACAAATATGGCGAGGATTTATTGATACATGGTTCGGGAAGTAAATACGAGCATTAATGAGTGCGTAATTCGATGTGCGGTTGGTCAGCGATGGATTTCACTAGGAAAATGCGTGTTTTCTGTGATTCAAACCGGTTTCGCGAATGGATGCGAAAGCAATAGGCGTTCGAGCAATACTCGCTAAATGCCCCAACTAAATTGCTATAGACGAAAGGTGTATAAAGTAATGACTGACGTATATAGGGAGCATTACCTTCTGTTATAACGCATCCAGTTTCTGAGATTCCACTGAATCAAACGCAACCTGATTTTGAATTCCAAGGCTTTTTCTCTTTCGTTCAATTTATTGTAATATTGACATTTAAGAGTAAAAGCCTTTCGCAATTATATTTACGTTGATGCGGATTTGGAAATTCATCAGGAATTCTTCGAGTTTTTTTTACTCAGAACATAAATAAAAAAAACATCTTCTTTTTCCCAAGAAATATACAAATTTCTGCATTAGATAACCAAAGATCTGTCGGCAAGTAATTTACGAGGAAATAGTGGAGTCATCAAAGGAAGAAGCACGCGATCTGTCTGAACGCAACATGATTTACATGTCTCGGACTATCTTAAGAACAATCTCTTATTTTGCAAGGAATTAAACGATTTTAATTCAAATTGAATCCAAAGCTTTAAATGAATATTAAGAATCCCGATTGAATCTCTAAAAAGGGTTTTCACTTCCTCTCCCACTTTTTTCCTTATTTCTTTCTTTTTTTCGGATCCGGTACCATTCCTAACGATATTTCTCCTCACATAAAACTGCACTTATTTTCTTATCGCGATCGTCTTTCTGATTTTTTTTTTCCTGGGAGTATTTCATTCACAGGTAGACGAGCTAAGTCGCGACTGTTGAGTTGCGCTCACCGTCTGTGAATCGCGAGCACGCCATCTTCATGATGCGTGACCATTGGCACCACTGCACCACCACGATGAACTCCAGGAAGTCTCTTAAGTTTAATTCGTGACAAGCCACCCGAGACTAGCCTTCGGTCTACAATTAGAGACGATGATAGTACACCACAGTGATTTTAACGCCAGCAAACATTTGAAATTTATCCAAGACTGCACTCAAACTTGAGAAACCGCGGGAGTGAATTTAATCCATCTTATTAGCGACAATGTGTCCAGTAATTTGGAGTGTAAAAGAGCAGCTATTATCATCAGCTGTTGCACGTGACTATTATGTTACAAAAGGAATATAAAGGCAGGTGACAACTAGCCATCAGAAAGTCTTATGGATAAAACTTGTTCGTTTCTCATTAAAGTGCTACTGGCTAAGTGCACTACTGATAAAATATATGAGCGATTCTGGTGATAATTCAAAAAACAGACCAAAGGGACAATCGCTAATGATAATTTCGAACCACTTTAAACGCTCACTCTTGTAGTCATTTAAGTCTCTATAAATTTATTATTCAGCACAAGTGCACATTACTTTGATGGGCTTTAAATTAGAAATTATCGAATGAATTCTGATAAAATAATCTTAATATATATATAGTATAAAGATGAATAGGTATTGAAATATTTGATCGGATCGTGGGTAGGTTTTTTATGGTTAAGCTTATCTGAGCGGAAGCCCAAAAGGAAGGACAGTTTGTTAAATTTACACCGGTTCTGAGTACCGAAGGGTAAGTCAGATCAAATTTAGCGAGGCGTTTGTCGCACGTTTATTTTCGTTATATCGGTAGTCGTCGAAATCCATTGCAGGAGAACTCGAGTCCGGACCGGCACTCATTATTTATCGGGGGAACCTCGTACCGGTATCACGTGGGACGACGCGACGTACGCACTGCCTCACTGGACATGCATAATTTATCGCGCACCTTTTTGCAGATGGCAAATGTGGTACCGGCTGGAAAAGATACATTCGTTGCACAACATCATGGACGATGCCATTTTTTGATGCTAAAGTTTGCCGACAAGATGATTAAAAAGTATTCCGTACAAATGACAAAACAACCAAGCAAAAATCATAATAAGATGTCCAAGTACCCTTCAATCTGACTTACATGTCATGTTTAATTGATATATCATTTTTATTTAAATTAGAGAGGAAAAAGGGCCCAATGGAATCTCAATGAGATCAAATTAAGTAATGAGTCTACGAGACCAATCAGTACTCAGCCAACTTTTCTTATTTTTTTTTCTAGTTGAACTTGGGTTTAAAAGGATTTAAGCTATTTTGAAGGATTTTAAATCCTCCATAGTACTTCCTCAAACTTACTTGAAATCTTTTCAAATTCCTTGAAATCCCTTCACATCTCTACACTGAGAAATTTGGGCAAATCCCAAAATTGAGTCTCAATTTTGGGATTTTGCTCCTACTTGCTATCGATATTAGTAATTTTTCTAACATAGAGTTTCTCAGTGTAGAAATCTTCTTAAGCCTCCAGCAATAAATACTTGTAAATCTCCTTCCTGAATCTTCCTCTTGAATTCTTTTAAAACCCTGTGAAATCTTGTGAATCTCATCATGATCTAATCAAGTAATCCCAAAAATGGTGGCATTCATGGTGATGATTTCCATAGAAATCAGTCCTGTTGTTGAATACCGATCAAGTTAATCATTTCGAAACCCACACGCCGAAGTGTCTACACCTATTTGTCATATGTGGTTAAACGATTCACATATTCGATTCCCGTTCATAAATCATCGTATTGGCGAAGAAATAACGGATGAAATATCGAGGCTTTTGATGGCAGGGGTTTTAATTTTTAATCCCGACGACCTTGGTAGGCAGAGACCGGTAATAAACGCAGTGCGTCTCTTAGCGGGGCGCCATTGTCGAATGAATCTGATAGTGGTACGAGAATCACGGACGGCTGCTATCATACCTATTCCTTCTTGTCTTCCATTAAGCCCGATGATACATGGAGTATCGCGTGCAGGTGTCGCGGTACAAATACGATCTCTCCTATCTCACAAGATCTACTATATCGCGATACCAAGCCGGTCACCACAACGACTTTCGCTGAAGGTATCTATCTATATTCCACCACTTTAACATAAATCAAACTCTACGCATGCGTACCCATAATAACTTAAGCTCCCTTGGCGAGGAACTGACCAATGATCGAGTACTACTCCCCCATTTTGATTCACTTCATTCATTCCCTTTCATCGGGGGCTTCTTTTTGTTTGAGCCAATATCAGGGAGTATATCAGATTTGCATATCTGATATTTATAAATCAGATATTTATAAATCAGATATTTGAATATCAGATAATCGTGTATCAGATTCTGCCAAACATGATCGTAATAGTCTCATCATGTAACTTAATTGCAGAACCGTTTAGGTTCCCATTCGTATATTTAGACTTTATCAGACGCATCTAAAGAGAAGATAACCATTTTTTTTAATTAGACCTCGTATTCCACTATTGCAACTGAAATGGAGTGGAAGCTTCCAGCAAGTTCTTCCGAAGGCCCCTTCGTTTCTTCCTGATAAGCCAACCAAGCTGACAAGCAGAAGAAAACGTGCACCAAGGCAACCTGCAACCAGGGGGAAAAGGTCTGAGAAATACTGCGACAACAGAGTCGCTACCGATGATGCATGTCCCAGGGTATCAAGCCTTTCACAGTATTATATTACCTTGTGACCATCTCTTCCTCCCGAGAGTCTAGAATGTTGTTTTTAAGCACATTCATTTCTTACAAAACACCCCAAGAAGCAGAGCCAAGTTCACTCATTACGAAATTCTTTTCCATTCTTTTGCCACATCTATTGTTCTAATAAACGCTCATCTCTATCTAAAATTACTCTTGCAAATTGACAAGGGAGGCAATTAGGAGAGTCTATAAATTTCTAAACCTATTTTGTCTTGGAGCGATAATATAAATCGTTCACTATATGCTGGAAGAAGCGAGGGTAATAATGAGCAAAATAGACGAAATGAAGGCCCCCCATGAGAGAAAAAATGAATTAAAAAGTATCAAGGGTATGACTCCGTATATTACAGGAGGTGTAGGTATAAGGTTGCAGAGTCGACTCTGCGCGCGACGCAACTTAATTATGAGTGTTAAATTATGAGAGCTCCCGGGCGCTGAAATATTTGTGTGTTCACCAACCGAGGGTTATGGCTCAATTACCACTCGCTGTTTCCTTTGCGAAGCGTTGATTTAAGGTGCTCTGCTTCCTGCGATCACAGAATCCGCGGATCGCTCTCGAGAAGATTCATTGCGTTATTATCCTTCAGAGCTGCGTATTTACCAACCACAAAATATAGTCAAGGGACATCGAGACGTTCCTAACTGTAATGACAAACATTAGATTTAGGGTTTCCTTTTAATCTCTGGTTTTATAAAGATCTAGAATAAAGTACTCGTAAGGTACCATTTCATCTTTTCTTCAGATACACACCCTACTAGAAGAGTTCGAGTTTTTTTACAATTGGGGGTGGTTTAACTGCCGTGGGATCCTATATTGCTTTGATCGAAAAAGTTGCAATTGCTTTTTCAGCAACTGGAATATTTTCGGACTGTTATTGTGAGGATGAGTGACACCTGTATGAAATCAGAAAAGAGGCTGTACAGTCTTTTTTGCAATTGTCGGTCGGATTTCATTTTCAGAGATGTGTTTTTATGGTTCTAAAGCATCAGGTCGCTGCGCTGGGCTGGTAAGAGGATTCGGCGTATCACGGCAGGGGTCCTCTCCGAGGGTCTTGCAAGGTCATGTCGCTTCGTATGTCCACCAGGAATCGCGGGTGTCACCACATAAACCATTCCTACGAAAGTATCAGGTTACGGAGCTCCTAAGCCCCTCGTGTCGTACTCCTTTGATATAAATATACATACTTACGAATAGGTACACGCCTTATTCTCAAACCATCAGGAATGATCTATGCTGTGTACCATTTCAAAAAATTTAAGAAAAACTGTTTCTTTTGAAGATTCACCGCTGATTGGGTGTGTTATTTAAATCTCATTATATCTAAAGGAAAACATCGAGGGGTTGACAACTCGTGAAATCAGGTGTACACTTGCACTGAAATCTTCTGAATTCTCATGAAATATCTAAAATCTCCTGAAATATCTGAAGTCACGTGAATTCACTTGAATTTTCATGTGATTTAAGTTCTGAACGTTCAAATGAACGAATTTTTGTATAACTATATATAAACAGTGGTAAAACATAAGTGTTGGTTTGAACCTTTCGTTCCCAACATGATGAAGAAAGGACGAAAATCTCTCTCAAATGTAATTAATGTTTTAACACTGTTTATAGTTTAAAATATAATCAATAAAAAAATTCGTTCATTTGAACGTTCAGAACTTAAGACACATGAATTTTCTTGAAATCTCCTGAAGTCAGTGAAATCTTCTGAAGTCACTTGAAATCTTCTGAAATCATCATCAAATTGATGGTGAATTTTTTCTGAAGTCACTTGAAGTCACGTGAATTCATTTGAATTTTCTTGAAATTTCCTGAAGTCAGTGAAATCTTTTGAAGTCACGCGAATTTTCTTGAAATCTCCTGAAGTCACTTGAATTCACTTGAATTCACTTTAATTCTCCATGAAATTGATTGTGAATTTTTTCTGAAATCACTTGAAGTCAGTGAAATCTTCTGAAGTCATTGAAATATTCTGAAATATCTTGAAGTCAGAAGTAGGTGTACACCTGTTTTGCCGAGTTGTCAACCCCTCGGAAAACATTGATTCAGTTTTGAATTAATCTGTATTGAATTATGATTTTCCAATATACAGTTTCGTTTAATTGACAACGATTTGAAAAATTGAAAATTGTTAAAAACAGTTCAATTTTGTTGTACTCTGTAACTGTCTGTAATAAGGTAAAATTCAAACAAGTAGCAGGAAACCTCAGCATGGTTGGAGCAGGTTCGATGATATACTGCAAATCTTTTCAGATCTTCCTCCTTTTTTGCCAGGCATTTCTTTGCGTTCACGCGCATACGTTTTATTTTATGAATAATGTAGCGAGCAGACTACCGCTGTCGCCATTGAACTGAGGATACTGCTGCGCGTGGGATGCTACGTGACTGCTGCCGGCTCCTTGCATTAATCTAGATCATAGCATTATATTACCCTGATCTTCTTGTTGGCATTCCGTTACCTTAGCGCCCTCAACATTTTTCTCCAGTTAAAGTAGAGACATGTACATCTACCGCGTAATAATTGCTCTCACGTACTCCCAGTATTCCTCGCGATAATCATCTTATCTTTCTGCAAATCATCCTAGCAGATTCCTATATTATGTAAACAAAGAAAAGAACAGCAGTTGAGCCAATGGTGAAAATGGCAATATTTATGGCAGAGAAGAAGTTTCAGAACAACTTGGCATAGGTACATGAATTCAGGATGTGCAGTTGCAGTCGAGTGGCATCACCGGGTGTCCCCGAGTTCGGCTGCTCTGGCTGACTAATGCGACGAGAGCACGGCATCGTAAAATGCATTTGGTGTCTGTGTATGGAGAACAGCGACAAAAGTACATCTCTCTTCGTACCAATATCGATGCGAATCTACGATTGGTGCTTCCAGTTCAATAAACGAGTTTCGTGCTTCTTGTGTCCTCACACATATGTGGTATATACACATATATAAATATAAACTTACAATTCAAATATACTTCGACAGTAGCATTCAAGCCATCCAATAAAACGAAACATAACTTGTTGATTGCACTCTCTGCCATAATTTATCCCACAAAAGAACTTGTTCTCATTTATGCATTGAAAAATAGATATAGTGTTTCTTCTCTTGATAAGAGTTATCGCTTGAAATTACTTTGAAATCTACTGCAGTTTCAAAATTACATTTTGGAATTACAAATACATAAATAGTAGATACATTGCTCAAAATAGGTTGCTGAAAAGTTGTCGCTACTTGGTTTACCGCATTTCAAAAAGCAGAAAAAAAAAGGCTGAAAAGAAAGAAACCACGTGCTCGAACGAGTGTGCGAACGCACGGCAAGTGGTCCAGTGTGGCATAAAAGATTTCCGACTCTTTGTGGAGGCAGTGTTTAGGCTGCGTGCTAGTGTATAGGCTTTTCTCGCACGGCTTATAATGCACATTGTATAATAATGTAACGCATATGGCGCATCTTGTAAAACTCTGCGGGTCGTCTAGCGCGAACCGTCGCAAACCGTGAATGAGGTTACTCCTGGTTGTGGCTCATTCATCGACTAGGGAAGAGAGAGAGAGAGAGAGAGAAAAAAAAGGGGAAGGGAGAAGGATGTAGGAAGAAACAGCCGCTTCTCGTTTGGCGAATTCTTATAGTTATAGTTTTACCCCTGGTTACCCTCGGCCAGCTAGACCAGTCGATTGCACAACACGGTTCGACAGATCCGATTAGGCGAAAAATATGCGGTCCTTCCTGCTGAGTGTTGGCTCACACATTCAAATAGGATCAGCCAATGACAATGTGTTTCGAGTCAAGAGACCTCGTGAAAAGATCCGACGATTCTAATCCCCTAGATTAGGATAAACCTCTCGACACTTTCATTCGAAACGTATTTGGAATAAATAGTCTTGATCTGTAATCTGGTGAAAATTTCCTAGATTTGGAGATTGGGGAATCATTGTTTTGTGGGAATGAGTAGAAAAGACGATCTCGGGGGAATTACGACAGTGGTTTCTGGAAATTTTCCAAAATATTTGGAAACTTATAGGGCTTTCAAGAGATTTTGAAAAGTATTTGTGAGAGCTTAAAATATTTCAATGTATTTTAAATAAATTTAAATATAAATGACAAATTTAATTCAATGTATAATGTCAAAACTGACTGTAGCTCTTAATTTAGAAAAACCGCAAAAAAAGGGTAGATAGTAAAAACTTGGTATTTAAATGATGGTTTCCTTTAAGAAGTTTGTAAACTAGAAAAAGACCAGTCAAAATGTCTTTGAAAGTGTCCGATCGCTTATAGAAACAGGCTCGATGAGAGCGCCTATTTAAGATATGATCTCGAAATTTATTAGAGGATTAGTGTTTTAAAGCAAAAGAATGGTAATCAGATAATGAAACTTTGTCTAGTTGCTAGCAAGGCTATAAACTACTGACCCGAGTCAAGTATCTTGAGAACACCCTGGTCATTGTCTGACGAGAGACATCTTGATCTCCTCCCAGCATGAGGCCCAGTCGGAATGACTCCCCTGAGCCTCAAAGAATTTTCAACAGGAGTGACATTAGTAGTGGCATTACCTAATGACAGATCACTGTATTTTCACTTCTGTTTACTGTTTTCCCAGTCTTCCTTTATAAAAAAGACTTTAGAGATCAATTTCTTAATTTGGGCATCAAATGATTTCCTTCGTGCTTTTAATTCATATAAATGTAGGGTTGGACACTTGGATTAAACCTTTCGGATGGAGACATTGCAGATATTTTAAAGTAAACGATAACCGACTTTCATTTGCTGCATTAGCAAAAGCACGTTTTTCCAGCCCATCAGCTCGTTATAAGATCGGGCACGTCTCTATCTAGTTCCTCGGTACGAGTCGGAGGGACGTAATATATTTGGAGGTAAAGATAGGTAGGCAGGTTGGCTGGTAGGTTGGTTGGTAGCTGAGGAAGATATCGGGCAGATAGGCGGTCGGCGTCGGTAATGGAGACTGTGGGGTGCCGCTAATGCAGTAGCGATGTCATGCTGCCTGGTGCATCACTACATTCTCCATTCACTCTTTTTTTTCCTACTCCTTTTTTAAATCATGATATTGCAAACGTACTTAGATTTTTTCAACTGGATTTCTATCATACTATCCGAGAAAACAAGCACCTTTCGCCTTAGCAGTCTTCTCTAAACTTTAATCACTATCTGAATTCTAAAATGTAATAAGTATGTTAATGGTTTATTCAATTTTCTGTTTCAGAATGTTCGGTAGTATGAAGAGGTGCGCAAGATGTCAAGCAGCGATACTTGCTTCCGAATTGGTGATGAGGGCCCGTGAATTGGTGTTCCACGTGAGATGTTTTTCTTGCGCGGCTTGTGGAGTGCCCTTGACAAAAGGGGACCATTTCGGGATGAGAGACGTGGCTGTTTTGTGCCGACTTCATTACGAAATGGGAGCAGAAATGCATCCATCCCAAAGTCCACCCGTTCCTGTTTATCCACCAGGTCCACATTATCCAGGTCAACCATTCCCCTCACCTGAATTTTTGCATCATCATACTCATGGACCCCACGGTCCCCATCCCCACAACACCATGCATCCTCATCAGCATTCTCACGTGAGCCCCATTCCTCTTCAACCATCGACACCGTCCTGCCCTGATTCCGGATCACCCCCCAAGGTACCCTCTTATTTCAACGGATCCGGCACCAACGTTCCACCTCCTAGGCAAAAGGGAAGACCCAGGAAACGGAAACCCAAGGACCTCGAAGCTATGACTGCTAGTCTAGGTGAGTTATTCGGTTTTTCAAGAATTTTATTCACAATGTGGAAAGGGGTGTCTATTAATTTAGAACCTAATACTTTAATTCTCTGAGCACCTTAAAAAAGTAGTAGTTGTAGGTTCAAAGTAGGTACTAAATTTAATTTCAAGATGGGACATCATTTGGATTATTGTAAGAATTATTCTTTGTGAGAATCACCCTAGTAATTCAGGTTATTATCTCAAACCTCATCATCTTCGAGCTGCACGCAACAGCCTTGCTTATGTTCGTATATAGCACCAAAGACAGAGATTAAATGCAATGATGGTGAAAACTGGTGAGAATGTGTCCGAAAATGGATTTGGAACGTAACCATTGTTTCCCACGGTTGGTCAACATGCAGTTTTTGGCCCGCGACTCTGCCCACGCGCAACACGAACGCTTTGTTGGATCGAATTCGTGAATTTATGTCGTTGCGACAAATTTTATCGGGGTTCGGTGGCAAACGCTGCTCGCCCACACATTCATAAATCACCCCCGATCGGATTCGAATCTGGTCCGCGATGTAGCATTAAGGTGCATTCATACGACATGGAAGGATGATCCTGATCCTGAGGGATGATAGCCAACAAATTTGCAAATACTCTTAAAATCACAATCCTGAAATCATTGTCAGAGTTATTCCTATTTTGGGAATTATAGGAGGATTTCTCTGAAAGAATTAAACTTAAAAAAGTGATAATGTTAAGGTTCGCGACTGCCAATAACTTAAACTCATCCTCTGCTGATCGCTCGATAAGGGGCGTGTTTCGAAACTACGCGAACGTAGGATTCCTTGGTTACAAGGAGTCCCGTGTTCGAAGTGTGATTGTCATCAAAACCTTTACACCAGTTTCGAGTACCTACAACGCACTAGATTTACAGAAGTAAATCTTCTTTCAACACCGTAGACCCTGAAGTCTTATATATCTAACCATCAAGGTTGGAATTCAGAGCCATAAAACGAGGCACAGTTAGCAGACATGACTTTAAAATTTACTGCTTAACTTCCAAGTGAAATCTAATCGAATCATTATAAAACCAAAAGAATCTACATCGGAGGTTTCAGTTTTTTAGAGAACTTGGAACTCTGTTCATGAGATTAGTTTTTCCTTTTTCTGGAGAAAAATGACTTTTGCTGATAGGTGTCTGGTTGATAATCGTGATAATGTGAAGTCATGTGAAGATTCGTCCTTTAACGCAGAGTCGCGACTCTAGACGTTGTTCGATGCGTATCACGGCTCATTAACTCCTCTGGTGCAAACGAGAGGGGTGATAGCGAATGCAAAAGACCAAGGGCTACACGACCAATTACAACTCTATGCAGCAAATAGTTTGTAAACACGATATCAGATCACTGTAAATCAATTATTGTTACATGTGAGAGAGTCAAACTGTAAAGTAACCAGATAAATTTTTGCCTATTGTAAATATTTTCCTGTTATCTGTTTACATCGTAAACACCCGTATGTTTGAATAGCTCGATTAGGACCAGATTGAAATTTCTGCAGGGATTTAAGCAGTGACTTTAATTTTGAATTTGTAATCTTTTTGCAGACCTTAATTCGGACTACATAGACATGCCTTTTGGAAGGGGTGGTCCCGGAACTCCAGGAATGCCGGGCTCAAATAGTCGAACGAAGCGGATGAGGACGAGTTTCAAGCATCATCAGCTAAGGACGATGAAAAGCTACTTTGCAATCAACCACAATCCCGATGCAAAGGATCTCAAACAACTTTCCCAGAAAACTGGCTTGCCAAAGAGGGTACTACAGGTGAGTTATCTTTTTTTTAAAGCAAATTTTGAAAAATTAACTTTACGCTTTTCAGCGATCAAGTATCTTGAATCGAGAGACGCATTATGGTTGGCGATACGACTCGGTTAGACATGACTTATTAACTACGCGGCTTATATCTTACAGTTATAATTTACACCACAAAATACAATTTATGAGCTGGATCTCGCGGAGTAGGAGACTCAATTATAAAAGTCGGTCCCATAACTTAATCTAGAGTTATGAGAGCATGGAGGCACAATAGGATGAGCAGAAGAAGAGTAAAAAAGGAAGAATAGAGACGTAGAATGTGCAATTAAATAAAAGAATTTAATTTTAGCATCGATATTTCAAAATCAATTTAAACCCTTTTAATTTATGATCTCTTAGAATCTTTAGAAGTATTTTGAAATTATTTTACTGAGTTGGATTGCAGGTCAATTTTTTATTCCTTCTACCCAAAGTTTTTAATATTTCCTGGTTCAAAGTGCCAATTTTTTGTCACCTATTTCTATAAAAAAAATCACCTATTCACCTTTTTTTAATGACAATACGTACTGTGATGACTGAAATAGCCATAAAGCTAGATATTCTATATGTAAACTTTGATTGATTTCAAGATGAAAATTAAATCTAAATTCTGATTCATTTAAAAGAAGGTATCATGTGTTTTGGTCTTTAGACTCTTTGAACTGATGAATATGCATTAGAGACCATGTTTGGTCACGCGCGCTTCTTAATTGTTATAATAAATCTAGTGGTTGCTCGTCACACTTGGACGGAAACGAAAAAAAAAATGCTAGGAAGATAGAACGCGTACGCGCTTCTGTTTTTCTTGTGATTTTTTTTGTCCTTGTTGTGGAGTCGACTCGATAAAAATATTCACGGGCGCGACCCCGAAGTATGTATATTCTTCTCCCAATTAGTGGCGCTCTGAACCGCGTTACGGCTGTTGGGTTAAAAGCGCCGCGGCGCGATATTTCCGTCGACGCCGAGACTCTTCTCTTTCCGTATGTGAGCTCCATCGTCAATCTGGCAGCAGTCAAATCCTATAGTGGCCTCAGAATCGTTCGCCGACGTGTAAAGTACACCTACGTGGAAACGAGACATAAATTACCATGCTATTATAACTCATTCGGTTCTATTTATTTCGCATAGACGACTCTTTGTGATGCGAATCCGAAATTTGTCACTTGATGACACTGGCTTCCTACATTCTTCACTATGGATGTTGCATCAATCGACAAGCGAAATATGTTACTTTTTCCCTCAATTGAATGCTTTTATTTTTGATTTCAGCTAACTTTCTAAGCGTTGAATCTTTCAAACAATTTTTTTCGCATCTGGAAAATCCTTGTCCTTTTGCAAATCCAGTGAGAGACGAGTGTCCTGACTATGCTCTTGAGGCTTGAAAAAGAATCTGAAGTACCACATTCATGTACACGTGTTCGAGCAAACTACGAAGTGTTTGGATGTATATATAACCATGTCTTTCAAAAACTGGAGGAAAGTCATATCTCTACATTTTTTCATTCCGCATTTAATTCCCAAGTCTTGTTCAAGGTATGAAAGTTTCAGGTACTCTCTGCACGAGAAGCAAGTGTCTTTCGGAATATATTCCAATTTCGAAAGTCAGGATCACACTAACTGTGTTGCAATTCTTTATATGAATTCTCAACAGTTTAGAACGATTCCTTTTCAGGAAAACCCTTGTCCCAAATGATTCTCTGAAGGATCCTTGCTGATGAAAGTTCAGATTCAAAAAATTATCCTATTTGCATCTAGAGTTTCATTTTTCTCATGTTTCTTGACGTCTGTATTTCGTTTTCATCGAGAACTTACAATATCTTGATACAATTTTAATTATTTCCAGTTAGAGTTTTGACTCTCACGTTCGAAGAAAGTGGCAGAATTGACGTTACTCATATCCTATAGAAATCAAAATAAAGAGTCTGGGGTGAAACAAACCAGTTGCAAGTAGTAAAGCATCAGACAGCATGAAATCTGCATTCACGGAGGACAATCTCTTTCATGAAAGCTACACATTATCACATTGGAGGAAGTGAAGTTTCTGTTCCTTTTAGTAGGGAGAGCAAGTAGCCCATAAAACTTTTTTTTTTCCTCCTACCCATTATCCGAGCTCTCGTATTATTCACAATATCTCTCAGCGCTTCCCGAAGAGATTCCGAAGCCTCAGTAACAGGAACGAGTATAGGAACAGAATGGCAGAGAATGGAACAGAAAGAAGTTCGGAACCGTAGAATCGAGACCGAGAAAGCGTGAAGGGGTTGGTGGAGGCAACAGAGTAGAGAGTATGAGTGGAGAAGAGAGGAGAGGAGAGGAAAAAGGACGGCTATTGTATTCGGCGCAGTGTAGAGGTCTTGAACGCGCCATCTTGGTTGATATTGATCGCGAGACGCGCGAATACTCACTCCGGCAGCTACGGGAGTTTGTTCGTTCGTTTGTTCGTTCCTGCTTTCGTTCCTTCTCTCCTTGGTTCGTCCGTTCGACCGTTCGAGGGGAACTCCCGACTCTTTCTTTCATTCTCTCTTTGTTGCTCTCTCGGGAGTCTGCGAGGGAGGAGACTATCTTCAAAATGGCGACTGACGATTCGATGCATTACCATCTTTTATTTATTGTCGCGGAACGCCTGGGGCTCTTGACGCAATACACCATTGTCCTGACGTTCGATACTTATATACATACACCAGATCCCTCCCTGGTCCCATGGTTCTTGCATTGTCTTCTTCACGACGATTCCTCCACTTTGCGAAATATCGTCCTTGCCTTCAAGAGTTGAAGAGATTGAAAAGGACCCAGACATCTCTTCTTTTTAATCCTTTTTTCAGCTGGAAGGCTTCCTCGACTTTAGCCTTCAGACTCTTTTTGTCGCAGCAGCACTGACGAGATTGTGTGCGGACTTTTCAAGAAGGAATTGTAATTTTAAATGAACTCAATTTTGGGTTTGAGTTATTGAACTCAAAAATTATTTTGGAAACATTGAGAACAGTGTTTGTTGCTCATTGTCAGTTTTATTTGAATTGTTTTCCATGTTTGTATTATTTTAAGTGAACCAACCCAGTGGGAACAAATGTCCCTCGAAAACTTGCTAATATGGTTATTGAAACATAAAATTTATCATTCTAGTGGGGAAACCACTATGCTTTTGGAAACTCTAGAATACTTCTGCAGCTAAATCCCCTCAAGGGCTCAATTTAATCCTCAAAATTTTACCAGTCATCGCCCATCTTGAAAACGGCGTGAAAATGGACCTCCAATTTTCTGGCTAAATCGTCTATAATTGCAGGAAAATAACTAGAAACCATTTTATGCTGTCAGTTTGCTCATGGTCTAATCGATCACTTCCCGTCTTCTGTTGCAGGTGTGGTTCCAGAATGCGCGTGCGAAATGGCGACGCATGGTGTTGAAGCAGGAGGGCAAGTCTGACAAGTGTGGAAGCGGGGTTGACGGCGGTTCCCTAGGTGATTTAGAACTTTACGGAAACAGTACCGGAAGTGGTGGTCCTCCAATGAGTCCTCCATTCATGCTAGGCGGACCTCACAGTCCGGCGTCTTTAGCCTCCTTAGACTGTGCGTGATTCCGGAAAATCAACACAGAGCTACGATAAACTCTCGCCCAGTGTCAACCTATCGACTTGTAAATTTAGAACGCCTGGAACGAGAGTGAAAGTGAACCAACTAGTTAGTCGTAATTGGACGTCTCGTCTCGCAAAGTGACGTTCCGTCCGTTCTCTAATGTCGTCGAGGCGGACGTATATCCGGACGAAAATCCTAGATCAGTCCTCGAAATCACAACTTGCACAAAAATTCACAATCCGATTACCACAGCTTTCTGCAAAGCATACATGAGAGACAATCTCCAGTGGGAAAACCACAAATGACAACTGTAAAACCACAGTTGTAAAAACCGCGAATTAACCACGAAGATTGATTAAATCAAGAAACCATAATTCGATAAAGAAGTGGATAATTTGGGTCACAAAGATAATCGAGAAATGGTGATTAGTCATGGAATTTTAATATATAACTATTTTTATTTGAGTTGACTTAAGCGATTCCAGAATTCCTGGATTCCAGTAAATGTTAAAATTATCCTTTGAACTAAATTACACACTTTTAAATCTCGATATTTGTAGGAATAAAATTGTTGAGGGTGTGATTTCGAGACTCGTAAGCTAGAAGACTGACGACGTGAGCATTTTGTGAATATTTATTGCACCTAAGTTTGGTGCGCGATGTAAAAAGGTAATTCGAATTTCTCTTTAAGTTACTAATAGGAAATAAGGAACTGTGCTCTATCCTATTAAGCATCCTTATAAAAATCGAATAAATGCGGTACAAAACGCATTGGTCTTGTACTATATCCGAAACTAATGAGTGATGAACTCCAGTGTATTTATTGTAGAATCTTCGTTATTTCGCACCTGTAATTTTCATTTGAGTCGAAAACTCAGTGTGCCCTTCGAAAGGATTAAATATTAGACCCAGTTGCGAGCATTGTAAGATTATAATGGATAAATATTTATTGGCTCGGTCGTTCATCAAAGGAAGTGGATGGAGAAATGAAGACTCGTGGAGAACCTGGAACTATTTTAATATATGTGCAAATGATTAAAAGAATATAAATTATATTTTCGTCGTGTGAACTTGACTCCCCAGTCAACTAGTAACGATGTCAAATTTTCAGCTCCCTCTGACTGAATTGTACAGAATTGATTATGAAGCATGATCGAAGGAGACACTCGAGAAATAAAGAATCCCAGTTTTTTTCCTTGGATTTGATGCATATTTTTATAAATTACCCTTCCTCTCCTTAAAAATAATGTAGAAATAAGAAAACTACTTTAATTCTATTCTTTTGTATTTATTAATATTTAAATTCAAATCCAGGCTTAAAATATCGATTTCGATCATTCTGTCAAATAAGAAAACATGAAAATCGATAAAACTTGAACTTGTTTCGTTTATCAATACTGAATATCTAAAGAGCAGGTTTTGAAGTTTCTAACTAATAGACATATCAGTCAAATCAAGATATTTGCGTGGGAAGCTTTGAAGGTGAGTTATGAGTGGCACCGTAAATCTGATTAAATAATCTTTCTACATCTACCATGTTTGAATGCGAAACGAAAGTATAATAACTAATAAGAAAAACTTCCCTTCTTGCGATGGAACCGGACTCTTTATCATAGTGACTTAATGCTCACTTGTGAAATGATACGCACTTATGAGTTTACGGTACGCTGAGCACTTTCCTAAAGAGGTTTGTATTCTTACTGTTTTATTCCAGGACATAAATCACTTTTTATTATTCACATGTTGACTTTTGCCAGTTGGTGCTTCCAGAAATTTTTATACTGCCCGGTTACTTCATTTGAATTCTTTCTTATTAGGTATACATCGCGATGAGAACTGGAATCTGCTTCTAAAGCAAAAATTCCTTACCATTACCTATTATGTTATAATGTCGATTATAAAAACGTAATTCCTTTACTATTCTAATTACTGATTCGTGAATTAATATACAGTTGTCAGTACTGACCTCGTACCAGGCTAGCCACCTGCAAAATCTCCGGTTTGCAGGGGATCCCCATTGTCACTTAAGGATCACTGATAGGAAGTGGGGACGAGGACGGCTGAATTTAAATTAATTGATGGTCGATCCTGTATGAGAATCATAGCTCGTTAATTGGCAGCTTATAGTCGATCGACCCTTGTTAGTAAGCAGGAGTATCTATCGTACATGTGTTTTCGTGTATTTTCACGTGTAGTTCTGGCACATGGGACCCCATTAGTACAGGTGCATCGTCATGTGCGACATGTCACTTGAACTGGTCGATCGTACCGAAGGGTTCAGCGAACCATGGCGGCTTAATGACATAACCCACCCCAAGAAATCTACAGCCACGTGCATCGCAGACTCCAGTTACGGTGTAACACGATTACTTTCACTCCGAAGGACTATAATCTTCTATCGGATCCTACATCGATTTTCTCTCGCTTTCAAGCTTGATCCAGAACCGAGGGTTCAACTCGATCTCACTCGAATTTTGAGGGCACATTAGATTTCAAGATTTTTATATAGTTTCAAAATATTTCTATAGGGAATTCAAGAAATTATTGTAAAGGTTTGAAGAGATTTCAAAAGATTTCATAAATCTATGAGCACTTAGAAAAAACCTTGTTTTAAATCAAAACTTTTATTTTAATAACTCAAATTTAAAATTTCCTTATATTAAAGAAAACTTTCTTTCTTTTAAAATAATTTTGTTTGATTCAAACGAAGTTTCTTTGATTCAAATAAAATTACTTTGAATTATTT